>CM075728.1:70971331-71003831 GCA_037974335.1 Prionace glauca
TCACGTGCTCACTGTGTGAGAGGGGAAAGGGGGAGGGGGGGAGGGGAAAGGGGGAGGGGGGAGGGGAAAGGGGGAGGGGGAGGGGAAAGGGGGAGGGGGAGGGGGGAGGGGAAGGGGGGAGGGGAAAGGGGGAGGGGAAAGGGGGAGGGGGAGGGGAAAGGGGGAGGGGGAGGGGGAGGGGAAAGGGGGAGGGGAAAGGGGGAGGGGGAGGGGAAAGGGGGAGGGGGGAGGGGAGAGGGGAGGGGAAAGGGGAGGGAGAGGGGAGGAGGGGAGGGGGAGGGGAAGGGGGAGGGGAAAGGGGGAGGGGGGAGGGGAAAGGGGGAGGGGAAAGGGGGAGGGGGAGAGGGGAAAGGGGGAGGGGGGGAGGGGGGAGGGGGAAGGGGGGAGGGGAAAGGGGGAGGGGGAGGGGAAAGGGGGAGGGGAAAGGGGAGGGGGAGGGGAAAGGGGGAGGGGAGGGGAAAGGGGGAGGGGAAAGGGGGAGGGGAAAGGGGGAGGGGGAGGGGAAAGGGGGAGAGGGGAGGGGGGGAGGGGGGAGGGGAAAGGGGGAGGGGGGGGAAGGGGAGGGGGGGGAAGGGGAGGGGGGGAAGGGGAGGGGAAAGGAGGGGGAGGGGAGGGGGGGGAAGGGGAGGGGAAAGGGGGAGGGGGGGAAGGGGAGGGGAAAGGGGGAGGGGGGGAAGGGGAGGGAAAGGGGGAGGGGGGAGGGGGGGGAAGGGGAGGGGAAAGGGGGAGGGGGGGAAGGGGAGGGGGGGAAGGGGAGGGGGAGGGAGGGGAGGGGGAGGGAGGGGAAGGGGGAGGGGAGGGGAGGGGAGGGGTAGGGGAGGGGAGGGGTAGGGGGAGGGAAGGGGGTGGGGAGGGGAGGGGAAGGGGGTGGGGGGAGGGGGAGGGGAGAGGGGGTGGGGGAGAGGGGAGGGAAGGGGGAGGGGAGGGAGGGGGGTGGGGGAAGAGGGGGGGAGGGGAAAGGGGGTGGGGGGAGAGGGGGGAGGGGAGGGGGGAGGGGAAAGGGGGGAGGGGGAAGGGGGGGGGGGAGGGGAGGGGGGAGGGGGGGAAAGGGGGGAGGGGAAAGGGGGTGGGGGGGAGGGGAAAGGGGGGTGGGGGGGGGAGGGGAAAGGGGGTGGGAGGGGGGGGGAGGGGGGAAAGGGTGTGGGGGTAGGGGGAGGGGGTGGGGGTGGGGGGAGGGGGGGAAAGGGGGTGGGGTGTGGGGGGAGGGGGGGAAAGGGGGGTGGGGTGTGGGGGGAGGGGGGGGAAAGGGGGTGGGGGAGGGGGGGGGTAAAGGGGGTGGGGGAGGGGGGGGGAAAGGGGGTGGGGGAGGGGGGGGGAAAGGGGGTGGGGGGAGGGGGTGGGGGGAGGGGAAAGGGGGAGGGGGTGGGGGGAGGGGGAAAGGGGGTGGGGGGAGGGGAAAGGGGGGTGGGGGGAGGGGAAAGGGGGTGGGGGGAGGGGGTGGGGGGAGGGAAAGGGGGTGGGGAAAGGGGGTGGGGGGAGGGGAAAGGGGGTGGGGAAAGGGGGTGGGGGAGGGGGAGGGGAAAGGGGGTGGGGAGAGGGGGAGGGGAAAGGGGGTGGGGAGAGGGGGAGGGTAAAGGGGGTGGGGAGAGGGGGAGGGGAAAGTGGGTGGAAGAGGGGGAGGGGAAAGTGGGTGGGAAAAGGGGGAGGGGAAAGGGGGAGGGGGAAAGGGGGAGGGGAAAGGGGGTGGGGAAAGGGGGAGGGGAAAGGGAGAGGGGGTGGGGAAAGGGGGAGGGGAAAGGGGGTGGGGGGAGGGGGTTGGGAAAGGGGGTGGGGAAAGGGGGAGGGGGTGGGGAAAGGGGGAGGGGGTGGGGAAAGGGGGGAGGGGAAAGGGGGAGGGGAAAGGGGGTGGGGAAAGGGGGAGGGGAAAGGGGGGTGGGGGGTGGGGAAAGGGGGAGGGGGTGGGGAAAGGGGGAGGGGGAAGGGGGTGGGGGGGAGGGGTTGGGGAAAGGGAGAGGGGGGGGGTGGAGGTGAGGGGGAGATGGGGGTTCACGTGCTCACTGTGTGGAGGGGGGAAGGGGATGGGGGGGAATGGGGTAGGAGGGGGGAAGGGGGTGGGGGGGGAGAGGAGGGGGGGGTGGGGGGGGAGAGGAGGGGGGGTGGGGGGGGAGAGGAGGGGGGGTGGGGGGGGAGAGGAGGGGGGGTGGGGGGAGAGGAGGGGGGGGTGGGGGGGAGAGGTGGGGGGGGAGAGGAGGGGGGGGTGGGGGGGTGAGGAGGGGGGGGTGGGGGGGGAGAGGTGGGGGGGAGAGGAGGGGGGGGTGGGGGGGGAGAGGTGGGGGGGGAGAGGAGGGGGGGGTGGGGGGGGAGAGGAGGGGGGGTGGGGGGGGGGGAGAGGAGGGGGGGGTGGGGGGGGAGAGGAGGGGGGGAGAGGAGGGGGGGGTGGGGGGGAGAGGAGGGGGGGGGGTGGGGGGGGAGAGGAGGGGTGGGTGGGGGCGAGAGGAGGGGGGGGTGGGGGGGGAGAGGAGGGGGGGGGGGTGGAGAACTGGGGTGGGGGGGGCGGGTGGAGTGGGTGAAGGGAGTGGAGGAGGAGGGAGGAGGAGAGGGGGTTGGAGTGGGTGAATTGGGGAGGAGGAGGGAAGGGGGAGTGGAGGAGGGTGGTGAGGAGAAGGGGGAGGTGCGAAGGGGAGGGGGTGAGGGGAAGATGATGGATGGGAATCGGGAGCAAGGTGATGGTTGGGGTGGGCAGGATGGAGCGGAGGGGGAGGGGTGGTGGCAGAAGGGGAAGGGCGGGGGAGGGAGGAGGGGAAGGGTTGCGGTCTGTGTCTTCTCAATTTGGGATTACAGCCCTGCGTTTGAACATCTCGATTTGCTCTGAGCTTTTTTTATAGAAAGGACTTTTTTGATCTCAGTCGCACTGTATTAGTAACATTGAAGGTGAACAATAGCTGATCTATTTTTGAGACCCTGATTCCTGTAGCATTTGGAGACTGTAAATTGGTTTTTATATTTCTATGACAATTCCCTCCCTGCACCCTCAGTATTAGCAACAGCTTTTACTGTCAGCGGATTAACAGCTCTGTCAACAGACAGTCACACCAAGCAGTGTGTCAATGTTGTGCAAGGTGTAATCTGTCAGGAAATCTCTCCATAGCGCCAGTACAGTCACACTAAGGGATACCATGGGATACTTCACATTGAGGTGCTGTATAAGTGCAGGTTGTCATTTGACCTTCTATCTTCTACTATCTGTTTAATTTTAGAATGCAACTTTTGATTTCAGATTGCGTGCAAAATGATGGTGGGAATCAGGTATCAGTGAGGATGAAGCGGTGAGCAGTGTTAATGAGGGTGAACTACAATGCATTTTTGACTCGCATCCAAGGATTGTATTGTTGTATATCCTTTGGAGGTGGACAGGGGACTTGATGAAAATTCTTGAAAGTTGACCCAGAGTGCCATTGACCCTCCATGGTCCATTGCCCCTCTCTCTTCTGCCCACTTTCCATATTTTGTGGAATTATCCCACTCTCCTTTTCTACAGGTTAGGGAGGGAGAGTGTGACACAAGGCTGCAGTCTGAAAATGGAACGGTTTGAAGCTTTGCAGATATCTGGTCTTTGACCATTTGAGCCTGCCTTCTGGGTATATAGGAAGGATTGGATTAATAACCAGGATTTAATAAGGATTCTGGGCATGGTTTTGGGGTACAGTGCTCTCATGATTCCCAGCATGGATGTTTTTTCAACATGTCAGTGAGCTATGGACTTGAGCTACTCTTGTTAGCTGGAATTAACCTGAATGATAATCTTCGAGTATTTGAGAACTGTGATCATATATATCTGGCAGCAGCCTTCAATGCTTTGGTTCAGGTTTAGGGTGAAGGGCTTAGGGGGGGCGGTTTAGAACGGAGTTGAGGAGGAACTTCTTCACTCAAAGGGTGGTGAATCTCTGGAATTCTCTGCCCGTTGAAGTGGTGGAGGCTGCCTCACTAAATATTTTTAAGATGCGGGTTGATGGGTTTTTGATAAGAGAGGGGATTAAGGGTTATGGGGAGAGGGCGGGAATGTGGAACTGAGCAGCGGCGGATCGGCCATGATCTTATTGAATAGCGGGGCAGGCTCGAAGGGCTAGATGGCCTACTCCTGCTCCTATTTCTTATGTTCTTATGAATGTTATGACCTAAGAAAATTACAGCACAGGTACAGGCCCTTTGGTCCTCCAAGCCTGCACTGACCATGCTGCTCGATTGATCTAAAACTCCCTACCTTTCTGAGGCCATATCCTTCCATTCCCATCCTATTCATGTATTTGGCCAGACGCCCCTTAAAAGTCACTATCATATCTGCTTCCACTACCTCCCCCGGCAGTGAGTTCCAGGAACCCACCACCTCTGTGTTTAAAAAAAAAACTTGCCTCGTACATCTCCTTTAAATCTTGCACCTTAAACCTGGGAAAAAGCCTCTGAAAATCCACTCGATCAATACCCCTCAACATCTTATACACCTCTATCAGGTCACCGCTCATCCTTCGTCTCTCTAAGGAGAAAAGACCAAGTTTTCTCAACCTATCCTCATAAGGCATGCCACCCAATCCAGGCAACATCCTTGTAAATCTCCTCTGCACCCTTTCTATGGCTTCCACATCCTTCCTGTAATGGGGCGATCAGAACTGAACACAAGTGGGGTCTGACCAGGGTCTTATGTAACTGCAGCATTATCTCCTGACTCCTAAGCTGAATTCCTCGATTGATGAAGACCAGTACACCATACGCCTTCTTAACCACATCCTCTACCCGCGAAGCTGATTTGAGCGTCCTATGAACCCGGACCCCAAGATCCTTCTGATCTTCCACACTGCCGAGAGTCTTACCCTTAATATTATATTCCGTCATCCTATTTGACCTGCCAAAATGAATCACCACACACTTATCTGGGTTGAAGTCTATCTGCCACTTCTCTGCCCAATCTTGCATCCTATCTATGTCTCGTTGCAACTTCTGACATCCCTCCAAACTATCCACAACATCTCCAATGTTTGTGTCATCGACAAACTTACCAACCCATCCCTCCACTTCCTCATCCAGGTCATTTATAAAAATCACAAACAGCAAGGGTCCCAGAACAGATCCCTGGGGCACACCACTGGTGACCGACCTCATACAGAAAAAGACCTATCTACAACCACTCTTTGCCTTCTGTGGGCAAGCCAGTTGTGGATCCACAAAGCAATGTCCCCTTGGATCCCATGCACCCTCACTTTCTCAATAAGCCTTGCATGGGGGACCTTATCGTACGCCCTTATCACGATCTGCTCTTGACAAAGCCGTGCTGACTATTTTTGATCATACTCTACCTCTCCAAATGTTCATAAATCCTGTATCTCATGATCTTCATCAATTTACCAACCACTGAGGTTAGACTCACTGGTCGATAATTTCCTGGGCTATCTCTTCTTTCTTGAATAAAGGAATCCCATCTGCAATCCTCCAGAACCTCTCCCCTCTCCATTGATGACGCAAAGATCATCGCCAGAGGCCCTACAATCTCTTCCCTCGCCTCCCACAGTAACCTGGGGTACATCCCATCTGGTCCCAGCGACGTATCTAACTTGATGCTTTTCAAAAGCTCCACAAAATCCTCTTTCTTAATGTCAACATACTGAAGCTTTTCGGTCCACTGCAAGTCTTCACTACAACCGCCAAGATCCTTTTCCACTGTGAATACTGACGTAAAGTATTCATTGAGTATCTCTGCTATTTCTACTGGTTCTATACAAACTTTCCCACCATCACATTTGATAGGTGTTATTCCTTCACCAGGTTAAAGTCCATCAGGTTTATTTGGTAGCAAAAGCTTTTGTAGTGAGCCCCCTTTGTCAGGTGAGTGGGAATTCTATTCACAAACAGGGGATGTAAAGACACACATTCAATTTACAGAATAATGGTTGGAATGTGAGTCTTTACAGGTAATTAAATCTTGAAGGTACAGACGATATGAGTGGAGAAAGCATTAAGCACGACCTGTATTGTCTCCAGACAGGACAGTTGGAGAAGTTTTGCATGCCCAAATAGTGGGGGTTACAGATAGTGTGACATAAATACAGGATCCCGGTTGAGGCCGTCCTTGTGTGTGAAACTTGGCTATCAGTTTCTGCTCAGCGACTCTGCGTTGTCGTGTGTCATGAAGGCTGCCTTGGAGAATGCTTACCCGAAGATCAGAGGCCGAATGCCTGTGACCACTGAAGTGTTCCCTAACAGGAAGAGAACACTCTTGCCTGGTGATTGTCGAGCGGTGTTCATTCATCTATTGTCGTAGCATATGCACGGTCTCCCCAATGTACCATGCCTCGGGACATTCTTTCCTGCAGTGTATCAGCCAGACAATGTTGGCCGAGTTGCAAGAGTATGTACCGTCTACCTGGTGTTCACATGTGAGATGATGGCTTCCGTGTCGATGATCTGGTATGTATTGCAGAGGTTGCTGTGGCAGGGTTATGTGGTGTCAGAGCCACACACCGGAGCCTTCAACATGTCATTGATGAAGATGAACATCACGCCAAGGACATTCCCACACCCCCACTTCTTGCCTTCAAACAACTGTACAACTTCAAACAGACCATTGCCCGTAGCAAACTACTTAGCCTTCAGGAGAACAGTGACCACGACACCACACAATCCTGCCACAGCAATCTCTGCAAGATGTGCTGGATTATTGACACGGATGTCCTCATCTCACTTGAGAACACCATCCACCAGGTACACAGTATATGCTGTTGCAACTTGGCCAATGTTATACAAAGAACAACACAGCACAGGAAACAGGCCCTTCGGCCCTACAAACCCGCGCCACCCATTTTAACATTCAGTGAGTGCCTCATTCTAATCCTTCTACCTACGACTTTTGTCTACGCCTCTTGCACTCCACAATAAAGGTGTGCAAATTTAGAGAATTACATGTGCGCCAGATTAAGGAAGGTCTAATTTAGTGACAATTTGTTAACACCAATCAGCCTAAAAGCAAGTTTTTGGGGTGTGGAAGAAAACCGGAGCATCCGGAGAAAACCCACTCAAGCGTGGGGAGAATGTGCAAACTCCCACAGACACCGACCCAAGTCAGAGATCCGACCCAGGTCCATTTTTCTGCACAGCAAACAGTGATAGTCACTGAGCCGTCATGTTGCCCGTCAGTTGGTCCAGTTGAAGCGTACACTAACGACGTGAAGCACTAGGCAGCTCTCGAAGCAACATCCAAGAGCAGCCTATGCACAACCCACCGTGTGTATGCCCTTCGTTGGCCAACAAGGTGGATCGAATCACCAATGGATGTAAACAAAATGACATCAATAAACATACACAGCTTATACGGACATTCACTGAAGATCCCTGGAAGCTCAAACGTAAGACAGGTGAACCATAAAATATGTTGGACAGCCCATAGGAGTCTCTTGATTCCCAGGAACATCCTGAGGCTCTTGATCCTTAAGTAGAACATTCTTTTGTATCCCTCCATCTCTAGTCTGCTCATATGCCTATCTAGGTAAGCCTTAAACAACTCTAGCATACCTGCCTCCATCACCCTACTTGGCAGTGCATTCGAGACTCCCACAACCCTCTGTGTGATAAACCTCCCTCTAACATCTGAATTATACCTTGCCCCCCTCACCCTAAGCCCATGGCCCCTCGTGATTTTCGTATCCAACCTGGGAAAAAGCTTCCCACTGTTCACTCTATATATAGCCTTCATAATTTTATACACGCCTATTAAATTTCCCCTCATTCTCTGTCTTTCCAGGGAGAACAGCCTCAATTTACCCAATCTCTCCTCACAGTAAGCCCTTCCATACCAGGCAGCATCCTGGTAAACCTCCTCTCCACTCTCTCCAGGGTCTCCACATCCTTCTGGTAGTAAGGCGACCAGAACTGGACGCAGTACTCCAAATGCGGTCTAACCAACGTTCTATACAACTGCAACATTAGACTCAGCTTTTATACTCTGTACCCCTTCCTATAAAGGCAAGCATACCATATGCCTTCTTCGCCACCTTCTCCACCTGCGCTGCCACCTTCAAGGAGTTGTGAACTTGCACATCTAGGTCCCTCTGTGTTTCTATACTCTCAATAGTTCTACCATTTATTGTATAACTCCCCCCTACATTATTTCTTCCAAAATGCAGCACCTCGCATTTACCTGGATTAAATTCCGTCTGCCATTTCTCTGCCCAAATTACCAGCCTATCTATATCCTGCTGTATTGCCTGACATCACTATCAGCAAGTCCAGCCAGCTTCGTGTCATCTGCAAACTTACACTAGTTACTCCCTCTTCCAAATCATTTATATATATTACAAATAGCAGAGGCCCCAGTACTGAGCCCTGCGGCACACCACTAGTCACAGACCTCCAGCTAGAAAAAGACCCACTGCTACCCTCTGTCTCCTGTTACCAAGCCAGTTCTCAATCCATTTAGCCACCTGTCCTTGTATCCCATGAGCCTTAACCTTTTTCACCAACCTGCCAAGAGGGACTTTGTCAAACGCCTTACTGAAATCCATATAGACGACATCCATGGCTCATCCTTTGTCAACCGTTTTTGTCACCGTTTTTGTTTTATCTACTTGATACGTGCAGGAAAGGATGTCCCAAGGCATGGTACATTAGGGAGACCATGCAGACGCTACGACAATGGATGAATGAACACCACTCGACAATCGCCAGGCTCTTCTTGTTCTCTTCCTGTTGGGGAACACTTCAGCGGTCACAGGCATTCGGCCTGTGATCTTCGGGTAAGCGTTCTCCAAAGCGGCCTTCGCAACACGACAGCGCAGAGTCGCTGAGCAGAGACTGACAGCCAAGTTCCGCACACATGAAGACGGCCTCAATCGGGATCTTGGGTTCATGTCACACTATCTGTAATCCCCATGACTTGCCTAGGCTTGCAAAATCTCACTAATTGTACTGTTTGGAGACAATACACATCTCTTTAACCTGTGCTTAATGCTATCTCCACTCACATTGTCTGTACCTTTATTGCTTGTAAAGACTTGCAGTCCAATCATTATTTTGTGAATTGAGTTTGTCTTTATATGCCCTGTTTGTGAATAGAAGTCCCACTCACCTGACAAAGGGGCAGCACTCCGAAAGCTAGTCGCTTTTGCTACCAAATAAACCTGTTGGACGTTAACCTGGTGTTGTGAGACTTTGTACTGTGTTTACCCCAGTCCAACGCTGGCATCTCCACATCAGCATCTATTGCCCATCTCCAGTTGTCCAGGAGCAGTTGACAGTCAACCACATTGCTGTGGCTGTGGAGTTGCCTGTAGGCCAGACCAGGTATGAGTGGCAGATTTCCTTCTCTGAAAGATGTTAATAAACCAGATGGGATTTTTTGACGATGATTTCGTGGTCATAAGCAGCTTTTAATTTTTTTATTGAATTCAGATTTCACTATCTGCCATGATGGGGTTTAAACCCAGCTGTCCAGAACGTTAGCTGATTTTCTGGATTGATAGTCAAATGATACCACGAGGCCATTGTCTCCCCATTAACAAGGTGATGGCCAGATGCCCTCTTGAACCGCTGCAGTCTCTGAGATGTAGGTACACTCACAATGCTGTTAGGGAGGGAGTTCCAGGATTTTGAGCCAATGATAGTGATGGAATAGTGATACGTTTCCAAGACGGAATAGTGATACATTTCCAAGTCAGGATGGTGAGTGACTTGGAGGGGAATCTTCAGAGGGTGATGTTCCCAGGCATCTGCTGCTGCATTTGGGAGTAACATAGGAACAAGTTGTCAGGCCAGCTGATGCGCCACGCTGTGTGTGCGCACAAGGCTGCAAACTGATCATGCAGGCTTGATCTTTATCATGAATCTGTGTCAAAAAGAAATATGGCACTTATATGGATATATTTACACACTCAGTCATTGAGGTAAGACAGCAGAGGGTCGGTGCTGAGTGAGCGCTGCATCGTCAGGGGACAGTACTGAGGGGGTGTTGGACCGTCAGGGGGTCAGTACTGAGAGAGCTTGTGACGTCAGGGGGTCATTACTGAGGGAGTGCTGGGGGAGCGCTCCACCATTGGAGGGGGGAGGTGAATGCTGGAGGAGTGCTGCGCCATCGGGGAGGTGAGTGCTGAGGGAGCACTGCGTCGCTGAGGCGTTGGTGGGAGGGGAGCGGTGCGAGTACTGGTGATGCACCATGCGGTCGGGGTGGGGGGAATACTGGGAGAATTATGCGCCATCGGGACGGGGGGGACATTCCACCGTTGGGGGCGGTGTGAGCATTGGGGGGGAGCGCTGTGCTGTCGGGGGCAGGGCGAACACTGGGGGAGCACTGCGCCATTGTGGAGGGGGGCAAGCACTAGGGGAGTGCTGTGCCGTTGCGGGCGAGAGTGCTGGGGAGCACAGTGCCATCAGGGTGGAGAAGTGGTGGCGAGTGTTGTGCCGTCGGGGGGAGGGGAGCACTGCACCCTCGGGAGGGAGGGGGAGGAGTGCTGGGAGAGTGCTGCACCATCGAGGAAGGGAGAGCACTGCGCTGTCGGGGGGCGGGGGCAAACGCTGGGAGAGCACTGTGCTATTGGGGAGCGGGGTGCCGGGACTCATCGGGGGTGGGTAGAATGCTGGGGGAACACTGCGTCATTGGGGGAGAGTGCTGCATCATCGGGGACAAGATTGCTGGGGAAGGGCTGCGTCACTGGGGCGAGAGTGCTGGGGGAACGGCTGTATCATCAGGGGGAGAGTGCTGGGGGAGCGCTGCATCATCAGGGGACAGTGCTAGGGGAGCGCTGCGCCACTGGGGGGAAAGTGCTGGGGGAGCGCTGCGCCATCAGCGGGGAGAGTGCTGGGGGAGCGCTGCGCCATCAGCGGGGAGAGCGCTGCGCCATCAGCGGGGAGAGTGCTGGGGGAGCGCTGCGCCATCAGCGGGGAGAGTGCTGGGGGAGCGCTGCGCCATCAGCGGGGAGAGTGCTGGGGGAGCGCTGCGCCATCAGCGGGGAGAGTGCTGGGGGAGCGCTGCGCCATCAGCGGGGAACAGGGCTGGGGGAGCGCTGGACCATCAGTGGGGAGAGTGCTGGGGGAGCGCTGCGCCATCAGCGGGGAGAGTGCTGGGGGAGCGCTGCGCCATCAGCGGGGAACAGGGCTGGGGGAGCGCTGGGGGAGCGCTGCGCCATCAGCGGGGAACAGGGCTGGGGGAGCGCTGGACCATCAGTGGGGAGAGTGCTGGGGGAGCGCTGCGCCATCAGTGGGGAACAGGGCTGGGGGAGCGCTGCGCCATCAGTGGGGAACAGGGCTGGGGGAGCGCTGGACCATCAGTGGGGAGAGTGCTGGGGGAGCTCTGCGCCATCAGTGGGGAACAGGGCTGGGGGAGCGCTGCGCCATCAGTGGGGAACAGGGCTGGGGGAGCGCTGCGCCATCAGCGGGGAGAGTGCTGGGGGAGCGCTGCGCCATCAGCGGGGAGAGTGCTGGGGGAGCGCTGCGCCATCAGCGGGGAACAGGGCTGGGGGAGCGCTGGACCATCAGTGGGGAGAGTGCTGGGGGAGCGCTGCGCCATCAGTGGGGAACAGGGCTGGGGGAGCGCTGCGCCATCAGCGGGGAGAGTGCTGGGGGAGCGCTGCGCCATCAGCGGGGAGAGTGCTGGGGGAGCGCTGCGCCATCAGTGGGGAACAGGGCTGGGGGAGCGCTGCGCCATCAGCGGGGAGAGTGCTGGGGGAGCGCTGCGCCATCAGCGGGGAGAGTGCTGGGGGAGCGCTGCGCCATCAGTGGGGAACAGGGCTGGGGAGCGCTGCGCCATCAGTGGGGAACAGGGCTGGGGGAGCGCTGCGCCATCAGTGGGGAGAGTGCTGGGGGAGCGCTGTGCCATCAGTGGGGAACAGGGCTGGGGAGCGCTGCGCCATCAGTGGGGAGAGTGCTGGGGGAGCGCTGCGCCATCAGCGGGGAGAGTGCTGGGGGAGCGCTGCGCCATCAGTGGGGAACAGGGCTGGGGAGCGCTGCGCCATCAGTGGGGAACAGGGCTGGGGAGCGCTGCGCCATCAGTGGGGAGAGTGCTGGGGGAGCGCTGCGCCATCAGTGGGGAGAGTGCTGGGGGAGCGCTGCGCCATCAGCGGGGAGAGTGCTGGGGGAGCGCTGCGCCATCAGTGGGGAACAGGGCTGGGGAGCGCTGCGCCATCAGTGGGGAGAGTGCTGGGGGAGCGCTGCGCCATCAGCGGGGAACAGGGCTGGGGGAGCGCTGGACCACTGCGGGGAGAGTGCTGGGGGACCATTGTACCATTGGGGAAGGGAGAGTGCTGCATCGTCGGGGGGCGGGGGGAGAGCACTGGGGGAGCGCTGCACAACTGGGCAGAGAGTATTCAATGAGTGCTGCCCCATCGCGGGGAGGACGAATGCTGCGGAGCTCTGCACCATTGTGGGGGGCGAAAGCTGCTCCAACGGGGGAAGCAAGCCCAGGGGGATCGCTACGCCATCGGCAGGGGCAAACGCTGGGTGAGCGCTGCACCATCGAGGGTGCGAACTCTGGAGGATCGCTGTGCCATAGAGGGGTGAACCCTGGTGCAGTGCTGCGCCATTGGGGAGGAGGTGCAAATAATGGAGGAATGCTGCACCACTGGTGGGGTTGGGGTGGGGGGGTACGAATGCTGGGGGAGTGCTGTGCCATAGGGAGGATGAACGCTAGAAGAGCACTGCAACATCGGGGGGGGGGGGGGGACGCGGCGGCGAACACTGGGGGAATGCTGCACCTTCGGGGAGGTGGGGCGAACACTGGGGGAGTGCTGTGCCGTGGGGAGGACGAATGCTAGAGGAGCACTGTACCATTGCAGGCGAGGGGGATCAAATACTGGGGAAGTGCTGCGCCATTGGGGAGGTGAATGCTGGGGAAGCACTGCGCATTTGGGAGGCGTGAGTGCTGTGGGGGCACTGCGCCGCTGAGATAGTGGGGGTGTGTGAGTATTGGCGGCATACTAAGCTGTCAGGGGCGGGGTGAGCATTGGGGGAGTACATTATGCTATTGGTGGGGAGAGCAAACACTGGGAGAGCACTGCACTGTCAGGGGAGGGCAAGCGCTGGGGGAGTGCTGCACCATCGGTGGGGAGAGTGCTGGGGAGCACTGTGCCATCAGTGGGGGCGCGGCGCTGGCGGGGTGTGGAGTGCTGGGAGAGTGCTGCGTCGCCGTGAAGGGGAGCGCATAGTGTTGTTGGCAGGCGAATGCTGGGGGGACGCTGTGTCATCAGGGGGAGGAGTGCTGGGAGAGCACTGACATGGGGGGGCGTGAATGCTGGAGTAGCATTCCACATTCGAGGGGGAGAGCGTTGGGGAGCGCTGTGCTGTCGGGTGGTGGGGGGGAGAGTGTTGGGGGAGCATTGCGCTGTTGGGGAGGGGTGAGTGTTGTGTCGTTTTGGGGTGGGGGGGGGGGGGAAAGAGTGCTGTGCCACTGTATGGAGTGTGTTGGGTGAGCGCAGTGCCACCAGGAGTTAGAGGGTGTGAACGCAGGGGGAGTGCTGCATCATCGGCGGGTGGCGTGGGGAGCAAACGCTAGGGGAGCGCTGCGCCATGGGTTGAAAACTGGGGGAGCATGGTGCCATCGGGGGGTGTGGGGGTCTCTCGCGAGTGGGGGGACAGGGTGCACTGTGCCATCGAGGAGGTCTCCTCATGTGCCAGGAGGGCCCTGGGAAAGAAGCAGTTGTAGGGGTGGGAAGCAGACAACACTCTGCACTTTTGTGATGTCTTTTGAATGGATTGGAAAGATCCCATGGTACTTGAAAGTTGTGTAGACTTTTTGTTGATGTCTCTGTCTGTACCTGTCCTTAAACAAAGATGTCTTCCTGTGTGAGGTCATTATCATATTTCTCTCTGTTAGATTTTGTAATATCTCTGCTGCCAATGAAAATGGCAGTGAAGCATTCTGGGACATCAGGCAGCTGTCACTGCCATTGTAAACATTGGTGATTCCTGTTTACTTGCAGAGCACTGCAGTCTGAACGAGCCACAGTTCACAGACTTTGTATTGAAGCATTGATGGTCCATATTTTTGTATCATGTTGGAAGATCAAGTTTAGGCTGCTTTAAATGGAGCTGTGAAAAGATTGCATTCCTGTAAATTTACTGTCATTCTTTGAGGTGCAGGGGTGGGGGAAATTACAAAATCTAAAGTAAAGGAGAGGGTACGTGTGCAGGTAAATGTTGAGGATATTCCACTAATTAAAGGAGTAGGGGGCATGAGAGAGGTTAGTAGCATTTGTACAAATAAGGTCCAGGTAAAGGCTGGTATAAAGACACTTTACCTGAATGCATGAAGCATTCGGAACAAAGTGAATGAGCTGATGGTGCAAATCAGCACAAATGGATATGATCTAGTGACCATTATGGAAACGTGGTTGCAGGGTGACAGGCACTGGGAACTGAATATCAGGGGTATCAGGCGTTTAGGAAGGATAAACAGGAGGAAAAAGGAGGTGGGGTAGCTCTGTTAATAAAGGATAAGATCAGAGTGGTAGTAAGAGAAGATATAGGCTCCAAAGAGCAAAACGTGGAATCATTGTGGGTGGAGATAAGGAATAGTAAGGGGAGAAAGACACTGGTGGGTGTGGTCTATAGGCTCCCAAATAATAACTTTGAGGTGGGATGGGGCTATAACCAAACAAATAATTGATGCGTGCAGAAACGGAACGCGATAATTATGGGGGATTTTAATCTGCATATTGAGTGGATGACCCAAGTTGGACGTGGTGGGCTTGAGAAAGAGTTCTTGGAATGCTGTCGGGATAGTTTCCTTGAACAGTATGTGACGGAACCTACGAGGGAGTGAGCTATCTTAGATCTGGTACTGTGTAACGAGGCAGGTAGAATTAGGGATCTTCTTGTGAGGGATCCTCTTGGGATGAGTGATCATAGTATGGTTGAATTTCTGATGCAGATTGAGAATGAGAAAGTAGGGTCCTGAATCTGTGTCCTCTGTTTGAACAGAGGGGAGTATGATAAGATGAGAGTGGAATTGGCGAATGTAGATTGGGGGTGCAGATTGGTTGGTAGGATGGCTGAGGAAAAATGCTGGAATCCGTCATCAAAGAAGAAATAGCGAGGCACCGAGAAAAGAACGGTTTGAACAAGCAGACACAGCACGGATTCGTGAAGGGGAAGTCGAGTTTAACAAATTTATTGGATTTCTGTGAGGATGTGACTAGTACGGTAGACAGAGGAGAACCGTTGGATGTGGTGTTTTTAGACTTCCAAAAGGCGTTTGATAAGGTGCCTCACAAAAGGTTGCTGCAAAAGGTTAGGGTGCACGGAGTTGGGGGTAAGGTGTTAGCGTGGATAGAGGATTGGTTGTCTAATAGGAAGCAGAGAGTTGGTATCAATGGGTGCTATTCTGATTAGCAGTTGGTGACTAGTGGAGTGCCCCAGGGATCGGTGCTGGGGCCTCAACTGTTTACCATTTACATAGATGATCTGGAGGAGGGGGCTGAGTGTAGGGTGACAAAATTTGCTGATGACACGAAGATGAGTGGAAAAGCAAATTGCGTGGAAGGCGCGAAAAGTCTGCAGAGAGATCTGGGTAGGCTGAGCGAGTGGGCGAGGACTTGGCAGATGGAGTATAATGTGAGCAAATGTGAGGTTATCCACTTTGGTAGAAATAATAGTAGGCGGGATTATTATTTAAAAGGTGAAAAGCTGCAGCATGCTACTGTGTGGAGGGACCTGGGTGTCCTTGTGCACGAGTCGCAAAAACCCAGTCTGCAGGTGCAGCAGGTGATCAAGAAGGCGAATGGAATGTTGGCCTTCATAGCGAGGGGGGATAGAATATAAAAGCAGGGAGGTCTTGCTGCAACTGTACAGGGCACTGGTGAGGCTGCAACTGGAGTACTGTGTGCAGTTTTGGTCACCACATTTGTGGAAGGATATATTGGCCTTGGAGGGAGTGCAGAGGAGGTTCACTAGGCTGATACCGGAGATGAGGGGTTAGCCTATGAGAAGAGATTGAATAGACTGCGTCTGTACTCGTTGGAGTTTGGAAGGCTGAGGAGGGATCTTATAGAGACGTATAAGATAATGAAGGGGATAGATAGGGTAGAGGTAGAGAGAATCCTCCCGCTTAGAAACGATAGCAGAACTAGAGGGCACAGCCTCAAAATAAGTGGGGAGGGGGGTGCAGTTTAGATCAGAGTTGAGGAGGAACTTCTTCACTCAAAGGGTGGTGAGTCTCTGGAATTCTCTGCTCATTGAAGTGATGGAGGCTACCTCGCTGAATATATTTAAGTCATGGGTAGATAGGTTTCTGATAGACAGGGGAATTAACGGTTATGGAGAAAGCGGGAAAGTGGAACTGATCCGCTTCAGATCAGCTATGATCTTGTTGAATGGCGGGGCAGGCTCGAAGGGCTAGATGGCCTACACCTGCTCCTATTTCTTATGTTCTTGTAGGTGTTGACTTATTAAAAATGTCTGCAGAGCTCCAGATGTCGGAGCTGGACTTGATCTGGTGGACACACTGCAGTTACATTAGGGATAGCGTTTTGGGAGAAGTCGGATTATTGATGTCTGTTTCCTTCCTGAATGCAGAACAGCTGAGAGAGTGCATCATCAGACCTGTTAACAAGAGACACCAGCACAGGGCTGATTAAATTTGATTGATCTTCTGCAGAAGATCTAAAGTCTTTTTGTACTATTCACAGGCACTGGGCAACAGCTCCATCAGAGAGCATATCTCCATAGGAGAGCATGACCCTTAGTCCTTCCTTGCTGCCCTTCCTGACTACCACAAGTGTGTGTGTGTGTGTGTGGTCAACCAGAGGGTGGGGAATCACACCCAAAACACCATCACTGACTAATGTGCAAAGAGTTCAGTCTGGCATCTTGTTCAGTCAAGCCAAAGGTGAGATATTGCACAGATCCCCAATGCTCAGAGCGAGGGAGTGTCAGCGACTGTGCAGTGCTCGGTGAGGGGAGTGTCAGCGACTGCGCAGTGCTCGGTGAGGGGAGTGTCAGCGACTGTGCAGTGCTCGGTGAGGGGAGTGTCAGTGACTGCGCAGTGCTCGGTGAGGGGAGTGTCATGGACTGCGCAGTGCAGAGTGAGGGGAGTGTCAGGGACTGCGCAGTGCAGAGTGAGGGGAGTGTCAGGGACTGCGCAGTGCAGAGTGAGGGGAGTATCAGGGACTGCGCAGTGCAGAGTGAGGGGAGTGTCAGGGACTGCGCAGTGCAGAGTGAGGGGAGTGTCAGGGACTGCGCAGTGCAGAGTGAGGGGAGTATCAGGGACTGCGCAGTGCAGAGTGAGGGGAGTGTCAGCGACTGTGCAGTGCTCGGTGAGGGGAGTGTCAGCGACTGCGCAGTGCTCGGTGAGGGGAGTGTCAGCGACTGTGCAGTGCTCGGTGAGGGGAGTGTCAGCGACTGCGCAGTGCTCGGTGAGGGGAGTGTCAGGGACTGCGCAGTGCAGAGTGAGGGGAGTGTCAGGGACTGCGCAGTGCAGAGTGAGGGGAGTGTCAGGGACTGCGCAGTGCAGAGTGAGGGGAGTATCAGGGACTGCGCAGTGCAGAGTGAGGGGAGTGTCAGGGACTGCGCAGTGCAGAGTGAGGGGAGTGTCAGGGACTGCGCAGTGCAGAGTGAGGGGAGTGTCAGGGACTGCGCAGTGCAGAGTGAGGGGAGTATCAGGGACTGCGCAGTGCAGAGTGAGGGGAGTGTCAGGGACTGCGCAGTGCAGAGCGAGGGGAGTGTCAGGGACTGCGCAGTGCAGAGCGAGGGGAGTGTCAGGGACTGCGCAGTGCAGAGTGAGGGGAGTATCAGGGACTGCGCAGTGCAGAGTGAGGGGAGTGTCAGGGATTGCGCAGTGCAGAGTGAGGGGAGTATCAGGGACTGCGCAGTGCAGAGTGAGGGGAGTGTCAGGGACTGCGCAGTGCAGAGTGAGGGGAGTGTCAGGGACTGCGCAGTGCAGAGTGAGGGGAGTATCAGGGACTGCGCAGTGCAGAGTGAGGGGAGTGTCAGGGACTGCGCAGTGCAGAGTGAGGGGAGTATCAGGGACTGCGCAGTGCAGAGTGAGGGGAGTATCAGGGACTGCGCAGTGCAGAGTGAGGGGAGTATCAGGGACTGCGCAGTGCAGAGTGAGGGGAGTATCAGGGACTGAGCAGTGCAGAGTGAGGGGAGTATCAGGGACTGCGCAGTGCAGAGTGAGGGGAGTGTCAGGGACTGCGCAGTGCAGAGTGAGGGGAGTATCAGGGACGGCGCAGTGCAGAATGAGGGGAGTATCAGGGACTGCGCAGTGCAGAGTGAGGGGAGTGTCAGGGACTGCGCAGTGCAGAGTGAGGGGAGTGTCAGCGACTGCTCAGTGTAGACTGAGGGGAGTGTCAGCGACTGCAGCGCAGAGTGAGGGGAGCGTCAGCGACTGCACAGTACTCAGTGAGGGGAGTTACAGAACAAAGAGATCTCGGGGTACATGTTCATACCTTCTTGAAAGTGGAGTCACAGGTGGACAGAGTGGTGAAGAAGGCATTCAGCATGCTTGGTTTCATTGGTCTGAATAATGAATGCAAGAGTTGAAGTTGTATAAGACATTGTTAAGACTGCACTTGTGTGCAGTTCTGGTCACCCTATTAAAGAAAGGATATTATTAAACTAGAAAGAATGCAGAAAAGATTTACTAGGATGCTACTGGGGCTTGATGATTTTAGCTATAACAAGAGACTGGATAGACTGGGACTTCTTTCTCTGGTGTGTAGGAGGCTGAGGTGATCCTTATATAGAGGTCTAAAAAGTAATGAGGGGCACAGATTAGCTAGATAGTCAATATCCTTTCCCAAAGGTAGGGGAGTCCAAAATTAGAGCGCAGAGATTAAAGAGGGGAGAGACACAAAAGTGTCCAGAGGGGCAATTTTTTCACACAGGGTGGTGAGTGTCTGGAACAGATACAATTTTGTGTTTTAAAACGCATTTAGAAAGTTACATGGGTAAAGAGATGAGAGAGATATGGACCAAATGCGGGCGATTGGGATTAGCTTCGGGGTTTTAAATAAAAGGGCGGCATGGACAAGGTGGGCCGAAGGGCCTGTTTCCATCCTGTAAACCTCTGACTTCATGAGTGCGTGGCACTTTGTGAAGAAGTGTCAGTTAACTGCGAGGTACATGGCGAGGGGGCACCGGCAGCTGTGAGGCGCATGGCCAGGGATGTGGTGGCCGTCCGGGTAGAGGGTGTCAGTTGCTGCGCAGTGCTCAGTGAGGGGGTGGGGGCTGCCAGGCCCTACGTAGTGCTCAGCAAGTGGGGTGAGGCAGTTGGAGTGATTTTGTAGGATTGGGCTGTTTAAGGTTTGAGGTATTGTATTCATCAAGACTGTCCTACAATCTTATTAAAATTGTTTTCAGGCTCGTTTTGATGCCGGTTTGTTGATGGGTTTCTCAATTGTTGGACATGGTAATCAGTTGTATTGGGCAAGTGTCTGAGTGGCTGATGTAAGGCCTCAGCATGATTACTGCAGTCTTGTGGAAATAATGAATTGATTGCAGCAGTCAGAAATTTTCCCAATCAGTGACATTGTCCTCTCAGCAGAGCAGATCTCAAGCCTGCCATGTTTTGAGTTTTAGTGGAGCTCAGTTATTTGCATGAATCATTGTAGTTTGAACTTCTTCTCCTGTTTTCCTCTATTCGTCTTATTCACTGGCTTGTTCGAAAGCTGTTCCTCATTATCCTGACTAACATTGTGCCTGTATTGCTCATGTTTTGTTTCTGATTCTGTCTGCATTGCTGTTGACCTTGCAGCTGCTTTGCTATGTATTGGTTTGCACCTCTCTGCATTTTTACATTGTTGTTTGTGTGAAATACTAATCCCCCTCTCTTCAGATATTTTCAGGTTGCATTAACTCTGACACCTATCGATGTGGATAGAAAATGATGACCCTCTTTTATTCCAAAACTGCCTGAGTAACACTGTTCTGCTGCTGACTAGGATGTCACCCTCATTCTATGCTTAAATTATCTACTTCCAATGTGACAAGGCATTATTATAGACTGCGATACAAACGGATCTCTGGATCACTTGACTCGACGCATTTCGAACGCTAGCTGCAGGGTAGTTCGCTCTCCAGTAAAATTAAGGTCGCATTTGAATCAAGGTGTTTGGAGAGGGTTTATGTATGAATTAACAATGACAGTGAGTAAGAGGCTGTGATCTTTCCACTGGATTGTTTTGTACGTGTGAAATAACAGCTACCGGGAAGAGAGTTACTGGCTGGAATCTGATCGGGAGCTTCAGGTGAATTATAAATAGCATCTGCAGGCTGGGATTACTGCTGGCTGTGCCTGCGTCTTGCTGCTAATATGGTGATGAGTGACTGCGTTTCTACGTCTTTACTAATTTGTTGATGGGTTTCTGCATGGAGAGGGATTGTCATTGATGGGTAACATTTTTCTTTAGTGTTACCTCAGTTTAATACCAGCTGCTGAAGTCAACTCTCCCAGCCATGGTTTTCCATAGAATCCCACAGTGCAGAAGGATGCTGTTCAGCCCATTGAGTTTGCACTGACTCTCAAAGATCATCTTATCCCCGGCCCAACCCCTACATCTTTGGACACGAAGGAGCAATTTTCCTTTGGCCATTACCCTTAGTTCCATCGTCACAAGGTGGGTGTTTGGTCTGCCGCTTGTGTTAAAAATCCTGCTGTGCAATGCACCAGTTTGTATCTGGGTTCAGCTGTGGATGAAAGATGAACTTGAAATTAGGTTGATTTGCCCTTTCCCGATTGATCTGGGAAAATAAGTTGGAATTTGTGGAGGGTGAATAGCATGTAAAGCATTTCCTTCTCCATTGTGATCTGGGGCTGGTATAAATTGTGGGTTTTGCCCTTGAATGCAGCTTACAGGGTGGAGCAGCATACTCACTTGCTATGGGAAATCAGGGCACCACCACCTCTCTTTCTCGAGTCCTCCGTCTTCCCTCTTCACTCCCCAACAAGCCATCCTGAGCTGTGTAGCCCTAAGCTGCTTTGCTAGTCACAGCAATGCTGAGTACGGTGCATCAAGGCACTCTTAGGACTGGCCAGACCAGATTCTTTCCATGACGTGGCAACTGCAAATGCATTACTGAACAAAGTATCTTGTTTGATAAACACTATGTCATTTGCCACAAGCCCAGATTGTCACTGGCTGCGCTTCTTCCTCAGTCCTGGCCTTCTGGCGATGCAGCGCTCCCCCATCAGTCCTGGTCCTTGGACAGTGCCACGCTCCCTCCCTCAGTCTGGACCCTCTGGCGGTGCAGTACTTCCCCCTCAGACCGGACCCTCTGGCAGTTTCGTGCTCCCCCCTCAGTCCAGGCCCTCAGGCGATGCCACACTACCCCCTAGGTCTGGACTCACTAGTGGTGCTGCGCTCCCCCCTCAGTCCCGGCCCTTTGGCAGTGCCGTACTCCCCCCTCAGCCCTGGCTCTCTGGCGGTGCTGTGCTCCCCTGGTGCTGGATGTGGGGAGCGATCTTTGCCCATGGGCTAGTTGAGAGTTTGCAGTCTGCTTTCTGAAATGTCCTTCAAGAGTTCCATGTGGTGTGGGTGCGAATAAATGATAGCTCCGGTGTGATGCTGTGAATTGCTGGTTTAGCAATGTTGAACAGTGTGGAATAGTGTTGGGAGTGATCATAGAGATCTAAGCTCAGGCGAGCTTGAGGAGTGCTGTCGGATTCGGCAATGTGGAATCTTCACGCTGATTATTAACAAGCATTAATATTTAATAGTTCCTGTGCTATCCAAATCAATTATTAAATGGGTTTCAATAATTGAAAGTGTGCTGAGGTGGGTTGAACCAAGTACTGTTATCTCAGTGATGATAATGAAGAACTAATGTGTTTAGCTTTACTAAAGTAATCTGTCACTGAAGGCAAATGTGGTGACATGATGTGGAATGAGATCTTAAGATTGGCCAAGATCATTAGCACTGACTCAGTGTGGAGTATTTAACAGAATGGGCAGTGGCTCGGGCTGGGTGCGTACCATATACAGGGAGTTGCTCAGGCTGGATGTGTACTGTACGGGGAGTGGCGAGGGCTGGTTGTGTACCGTACATAACCTCCCTACTTTTACATACAATTCCCCTCACAAATAGCAATATTAGAACATAGAACACTACAGCACAGTACAGGCCCTTCGCCCTCAATGTTGTGCTGAGCTATGCCTAAACCCAAGATTAAACTATCCCACTCCCTATCATTCTGGTGTGCTCTATGTGCCCATCCAATAACCGCTTGAAAGTTCCTAAAGTGTCTGACTCCACTGTCACAACAGGCAGTGTATTCCACGCTCCAACCACTCTCTGAGTGAAGAATCTACCTCGGACATCGCTCCTATATCTCCCACCATGCACCTTATAGTTATGCCCCCTAGTAACAGCTACATCCACCTGGGGAAATAGTCTCTGCACTTCCACTCTATCTATCCCCCTCATCATCTTATAAAGCCCTATTAAGTTGCCTCTCCTCCACTCTAAAGAGAAAGGCCCCAGCTCCCTCAACCTTTCTTCATAAGACCTATCCTCCAAACCAGGCAGCACCCTGGTAAATCTCCTCTGCACTCTCTCCAATGCTTCCACATCCTTCTTTTAATGAGGTGACCAGAACTGAACACAATATTCCAAATGTGGTTTCACCAACGTCCGATATATTCTATATGTATTCCTAACTACTTGCTGTTCTGTATACTTGTCTTTTGCAATTCTTACAGTTGGACCCCCAGATCCCTCTGCACCTCAGTTCTGCAATCTCTCACCATTTAGATAATAAGGCTCATTATTTGCCCTACCAAAGTGTACAATTTCACATTTTCCCATATTAGACTCCATTTGCCAGATTTTTGCCCACTCACTTAACTTATCTATTTCTTTTTGTAGCTTCCTTACATCCTCCTTACAACTTATTTTCTTCCTTATCTTTGTGTGTTGCAATGAAAGTTTGTGTATAGACTTCCTGCTGCCTTAATTTTGTTTCTTCATTTGTGTGTGTCATCTTTCCTGAAATATTCCTGGGACTTTGATGTTGTGGCCATTTCAGAGACATAGATAGAGCAGGGTCAGGAATGGATGTTGCAGGTCCCGGGGTACAAATGCTTTAGTCGCAGTAGAGAAGGAGGTAGAAGGGGGAGTGGGGTAGCATTATTGGTCAAGGACTGTATCACAGTGTCAGAGAGGAAGTTTGATGAGGACTTGTCTGTTGAGGTAGTATGGGCGGAGATTAGAATTAGGAGAGGAGAGGTCACCCTGCTGGGAGTCTTTTATAGACCTCCAAAAAGTTCTAGAGAGGTTGAGGAAAGGATTGTGGAGACAATCCTGGTTAGGAGTGAAAGTAATAGGGTAATTGTTATGGGGGACTTTAACTTTACTAATATTGACTGGAATTGCTATAGCTCTAGCTCGTTAGAGGGGTCAGTTTTTGTTCAAAGTGTGCAGGAAGGTTTTTTGACTCAGTATGTAGATAAGGCCAACTAGAGGTGAGGCTATATTGGATTTGGTGCTGGGTAATGAGCCAGACCAGGTGCTAGACTTGGAAGTTGGTGTGCATTTTGGTGATAGTGACCACAATTCGGTTACATTCACCTTAATGATGGAAAGGGATAGGCATGAACCTCGGGTCAGTAGTTTTAGCTGGGGGAAGGGTAATTATGAGGCTATTAGGAGAGAATTAGGAAGCATAGGTTGGACTAGGAAATTACAGGGACTGGGAACGTCCGAAATGTGGAATTTTTTCAAGGAACAGCTACTGTGGGTCTGCGATAGGTATGTCCCTGTCAGGGAAGGAGGATTTGGTAGGGCTAGGGAACCGTGGTGTACTAAAAAAGTTGATTCGTTGGTTAGGAAGAAAAAGGAGGCTTATGTTCGGATGAGGCTTGAGGGCTCAGGTAGTGCATTAGAAAGCTTTAGATTGGCTAGGAGGGAGTTGAAGAGGGAGTTAAGAAGGGCTAAAAGAGGACATGAGAAGACTTTGGCTGATAGGATTAAGGAGAATCCTAAGGCGTTCTATAGGTATGTCAAGAACAGAAGGTTGGTTAGGGCAAGATTAGGGCCAGTTACAGACAGTAGAGGGAAGTTGTGTGTGGAACCGGAAGAGATTGGAGAGGCATTGAACCAATATTTCTCTTCGTTGTTCACGCAGGGGGACATGAATGTAGCTGAGGAGGACACTGGGGTGCAGGGGTGTAAAATAGAAAATATTGCAGTTGAAAGTATTGCCGGGGATGTGCTGGATATTCTTGAGGGGTTGAAAATAGATAAGTCCCCTGGTCCGGATGGGATTTACCGTAGGATTCGTTGGGAGACTAGAGAGGTGATTGCAGAGCCTCTGGCTCTGATCTTCAGGTCATCGTTGGTCTCTGGTATAGTACTGGAAGATTAGAGGACAGCGAATGTTGTCCCATTGTTTAAGAAGGGGAACAGAGACTTCCCCGGGAATTATAGACCGGTGAGTCTTACTTCTGTTGTGGGCAAGGTTTTAGAAAGAATTATTAGGGATAGGATTTATAGTTATTTGGAGAGTAATGAATTGATTAGAGACAGTCAGCATGGTTTTGTAGCAGGTAGGTCGTGCCTTACTAACCTTATTGAGTTCTTTGAGAAAGTGACCAAAGAGGTGGATGGGGGTAAGACAGTTGACGTGGTATATATGGATTTTAGTAAGGCGTTTGATAAGGTTCACCATGGTAAGCTTCTGCAGAAAATGCATTTGTATGGGATTGGGGGTAATCTAGGTACTTGGATCAGGAGTTGGCTAGCAGATAGGAGACAGAGGGTGGTGGTTGATGGTGAATATTCGTCATGGAGTTCGGTTACGAGTGGTGTGCCTCAGGGATCTGTTTTGGGGCCACTGCTGTTTGTAATTTTTATTAATGATCTGGATGAGGGTATAGTTGGGTGGATTAGTAAGTTTGCTGATGACACCAAAGTCGGAGGTGTGGTAGATTGCGAGGAAGGGTGTCATAGTTTGCAGGGTGACTTAGACAGGTTGCAGAGCTGGGCCGTGAGTTGGCGGATGGAGTTTAAAGCGGAGAAGTGTGAGGTAATTCATTTCGGTAGGAGTAACAGATGTGTTGAGTATAGGGCTAACGGGAGAACTTTGAATAGTGTGGATGAGCAGAGGGATCTAGGTGTATGTGTACATAGATCCCTGAAAGTTGGGAATCAAATAGATAAGGTTGTTAAGAAGGCATACGGTGTCTTGGCGTTTATTGGTAGGGGGATTGAATTTAGGAGTCGCAGCGTCATGTTGCAACTGTACACAACTCTGGTGCGGCCGCACTTGGAGTACTGTGTGCAGTTCTGGTCCCTACATTACAGGAAGGACGTGGAGGCTTTGGAGAGGGTGCAGAGGAGGTTTACCAGGATGTTGTCTGGTATGGAGGGGAGGTCCTATGAGGAGAGACTGAGGGATTTGGGGTTGTTTTCGCTGGAAAGAAGGAGGCTAAGAGGGGATCTTATTGAAACATATAAGATGATTAGAGGTTTAGATAGGGTGGATAGTGATAGCCTTTTTCCTCAGATGGAGAAAGCTAGCACGAGGGGGCATGGCTTTAAATTAAGGGGGGTAGTTATAGGACGGATGTCAGGGGTAGGTTCTTTACCCAGAGGGTGGTGAGGGATTGGAATGCCCGGCCTGCTGCAGTTGTAAATGCACCTAGTTTGGGGGCGTTTAAGAGATCCGTGGATAGGTTTATGGACGAAAAGGGATTGGTTTAGATTAGTGGGTGTGTTTTTTTAAAAAAAAAACTGGTCGTGGGCCGAAGGGCCTGTTCTGCGCTGTTATGTTCTATGTTCTATATGGCTGTCATTCGATCTGGCCCTTTATGTGTCCTCTGCTGGCTGCATCTGTGGAAAGAGAAACAGTTAATGTTTTGAGTCCAGTATTCTTCTTTCAAACATTTCTAAAGAAGAGTCATATTTGACTTGAAATGGTAACTTCATTAATGTCGGTTTATTTATCATCTCCAAATGCACTGCAGGAACTCTCCGAGGTTCGCAGGCATCATCTCCCCCAAACCCACGACCACCACCATCTAGAAAGACAAGAGTAGCAGATACCTGGGAACACCACCACCTGGAGGTTCTCTGCCAAACGACTCACCATCCTGATGTAGAAATATATCACCATTCCTTCACTGTCACTGGGTCAAAATACTGGAACTCCCTCCCTCCCTAACAGCACTGTGGGTATACCTACACCTCAGGCTCTGCAGTGATTCAAGAAGGCAGCTCACCTCCACTTTTTCTAGGGCAATGGAAGATGGGCAATAAATACTGGACTGGCCAGTGACACCCACATCCCATGAACAAATCAATAATTTTTAAAGTTTAAAAAGGCAGGAATTTGGAGTAAATTTGTACAGCAGTTGATAATGTTCCAGCTGGAGTAATATGGTTTATTGAGGGGAGAAGGTTCAAAAGAGTCTTCCTCAAACCAGTAGCAGGGGATAGGGAGTGCAATGAAAGATGGGAAAAGCATCAGGGTGGCATAATGGTTAGCACTGCTGCCTCAAAGTGCCAGAGACCAGGGACTGGCCTCAGGTCACGACCTGTGTGGAGTTTGTACATTTCCCTCGTGTCTGCATGGGTTTTCTCCCTCAATCCAAAGATGTGCAGGTTAGGTTGATTGGCCATGGCTAAATTGTCCCTCATGTTACCGGATTAGAACAGTAAATATGTGGGGTTATGGGAATAGGGCCTGGGTGTGAGGCTGACTGGCCTCCTTCTGCACTCGGGAATCTGTGATTCTATGAAGCAGAGAGTTGAGGAGAAATTTGATGGAAAATTAGAGAGGCTGTTTTCCCCAGCAGAGAGGTTTCAGTAATTTTGCAAAAGAGCCAGAGGGAACAAGGGAATGTTTTTTATGCAGAGTTGCTCTGATTGGGAATGCACCAGCGGAAAAGGTGTTGCAAGCAAATTCAGTAACAATCAAAATTGAAATGGGTATATCTTTCAAATGGAAAAGAATTGAAGGTCCCTGTGGAAGAGCAGGCAAGTGTATTGAGCACAGCAGGGGCTGAAAGGCAGCTTCAATCCAGTTTGATTCTATGATGGCTGGTGTTAAAGGAGGGGCATACTAGTGATGATGTGGAGGCTGATTCAGTATTTAATTGTCTGTCATCTGTGATAGATAATAAAATGTTCCTTCCCCACTCCATCCAAAGGCTTGTTGTTACTAGGCCTCTGTTTTAGTTAGTGTTGATGCACTATAAATAACACCAGCAGATTGCTATCTACACATAGCAGATTGGGTTCCGTCACCATAGTAACCCAGTCGGATTACAGACACGTCATGTAGTGTTTGTATAAGTTCAGTCTTGTACCTGGTGTCGGAATACTGCACAGCAGTGGATTGAACTGCGCATCTCGCTCCACTGCCTGGTATGTTAGTCTCCTAACAACAGCCCAGTAAGTTATTGCTCTGTGATTAGGAATTCCTTATCCAGCATTGAAACAGGCTTTCAGCAAACCTGATCAGCAGCAGTTGAGCTGTATTAACCTTTTAAATTGGGCCTCAACTCATTAACTGATATCTGGGATGATGGGTCAGTGAGTGGACTTTGGGACTAACTGCTATCTGAGTCCATATAGATATTTTCTTTATGGTTGATGATGCAACTTGCACTCCATGCAGTGTAGAATCTAAATATTGAGAGATTGGAGTGTGTTTTGTATGAATTATAAAACATGTACAGTGTTTTCCCCAGCAGAGTACAGTGGTGACATTCTCACTATTCATGACTTTCAGAGAGTAATGAAATTAGTCCTTCATGGGAAGTGGGCATCACTGGTTAGGACAGCATTCCTTGCCAATACTTAATTACCCTTGAGAAGCTGCCTTTTTGAACTGCTGCAGTCCATGTGGTGTAGGTACACCCACAGTGCTGTTAAGGAGGGAGTTCTAGGATTTTGACTCAGTGACAGTGAAGGAATGGTGATATATTTCCAAGTCAGGATGGTGAGTGACTTAGTGAGGAACCTCCAGGTGGTGGTGTTCCCAGCTATTTGCAGGTCTTGTCTTTCCATGTTTGGTGCAGTTGTGGGTTTTGAAAGTCTACTTATGGAAGTTTGGTGAGTTCCTGCAGTGCATTTTGTAGATGGTACACAGGCTGTTATTGTTTACGTGTAGTTGAGGGATTGAATGTTGTAGATGGTATGAGTGAATACATCGAACATTAAATCTTCTTGGGTTAGGAGACAGTATAGTTCAGCAAAGGAATTGATGTGACAGGTTAATGCTATGTATTTGGATGTCTGAGCTAACTCTTGGTCTGTATGATTTGAGTAGGTGCTGTCCATGGTCTCTTTTCTGCACTCTGAGCTTTGTGTTGGAAGTGACATTTTGTTATTTGCCGCAACTGCTGATCAGAGATTCGGTTGGATAATGTAATAGTTACTGCTCTAGATCTGGACTAATAATCTGATCAAATGAGTTCAAATTACACAATGACAAGTTGTGAATTTGTGTTCAATTAAAGTTGTGTGAAATGAGTAACAGTAGTGGTGCAAAAACAGAAAATGCTGGAATGTCTGATAGCATCTGTGGAGAGAGAATAGAGCCAATGTTCCGAATCTAGATAATCCTTCATCAGAGCTTCATCAGAACAGTAATGGTGATCAGGAAGCCATCCAATTGTCGAACCTAAACTTATCTACTTTGAGTAACATAGCAATGTGGTTGATTCTGAACTACCTTCTGAAATCATTACAAAATGTTACAAGAATGAAATTGAGCAGACCACCTGTGGGATTGTCCTAAGCATTGGATTTGGACAAGACACATGACCTGACAAAGTCCCTCTCAATAACACGTGTATGTAAAGTGACAATGCATGGTTTCACGGCATATTTGGTGAATAATACTTTCAGCCATAGTGTCAAACATCACCATCTCCATCCCAGGTTATGTGCTGACTCATCAGCGGGCAGACCCACCGGCACTTAGAAGTATCATAGAATACCTACAGTGCAGAAAGAGGTCATTCGACCTATTGAGCCTGCACTAACAACAATCCTACCCAGGCTGCCTTCACAATAACTCTATGTATTTACCCTGCTAATCACCTTGGCACTAAGGGGCAACTTGGCATGACTAAATGTTGGTTAGACTGCATTTGGAGTACTGCGTCCAGTTCTGGTCGCCTTACTACCGGAAGGACGTGGAGACCCTGGAGAGAGTGCAGAGGAGGTTTACCAGGATGCTGCCTGGTATGGAAGGACTGAACTATGAGGAGAGATTGGGCAAATTGGGGCTGTTTTCCTTAGAAAGACTGAGAATGAGGGGAGATCTAATAGAGGTGTATAAAATTATGAAGGGTATCGATAGAGTGAACAGAGGTAAGCTTTTTCCTAGGTTGGATACGAAAATTACGAGGGGCCACAGGCTTAGGGTGAGAGTGGCAAGGTATAATTCGGATATAAGAGGGAAGTTTTTCACACACAGGGTTGTGGGGGCCTGGAATGCACTGCCAAGTAGGGTGGTGGAAGCAGGCAAGCTAGAGTTGTTTAAGGTTTACTTGGATAGGCACATGAGCGGACTAGAGATGGAGGGATACAAAAGATTGTTCTAAATAAGGATCAAGAGCCTTAGGATGTTCCTGGGAATCAATTGATTCCTATGGACCGTCCAACATATTTTATGGCTCACTTGTCTTATGTCTGAGCTCCTGGGGATTCCGTGACTGTCTGTATAAGTTGTGCATGTTGAATGATGTCTTTTTTTTAATCCACAGGTGATTCAGTCTGCCTTGAACAACAAGGGGCATACACGCGGTGGGTCGTGCGAGGGCTGCTCTTGGATGTTGCTTCAAGAGTTGCCTCGTGCTTCACGTCCTTAGTGTACGCTTAAACTGGACCAACTGACGGGCAACGTGACAGCTCAGTTTGCTGTGCAGATACATGGATTTGGGCCAGTGTCTGTGGGAGTTTGCACATTCACCCCGTGCTTGCGTGGGTTTTCTCCAGGTGCTCCCAAAAACGTGCTTTTAGGCTGATTGGTGTTAACAAATTGTCCCTAAATTAGTCATCCTTCAATCTGGTTATGGTTCCTTTATTGTAGAGTCCAATAGGCGTAGACAAAGGTCTTAGGTAGAGGAGGGCACTCAATGTTAAAATGGCGGCACGGGCTTGTTGGGCCGAAGGGCCTGTTTCCTGTGCTGTGTTGTTCTTTGTTCTTTGTTCAAACATCCTAACCTGCACTTGAGAGTCCTTAAACTCTGAACCTCAGAAAACCTTGCAACATTAGATCAAACATGAATACAGATTTGATTTGATTTATTATTGTCACATATATTAACACACAGTAAAAAGCATTGTTTTTTGCGCACTATACGAACAAAACATATTGTTCATAAAGAAGGAAATGAGAGAGTGCAGAATATAGTGTTACAGTCATAGCTAGGGTGCAGCGAAAGATCAACTTAATGCAAGGTAAGTCCATTCAAAATTCTGACAGTAGCAGGAAGAAGCTGTTCTTGAGTTGGTTGGTATGTGACTTCAGACTTTTGTATCTTTCTCCCGGAGGAAGAAGGTGGAAGAGAGAATGTCTGGGGTGCATAAGGTTCTTAATTATGCTGGCTGCTTTGGCAAGGCAGCGGAAAGTGTAGACAGTCAATGGATGGGAGGCTGGTTTGCATGATGGATTGGGCTATATTCATAACCTTTTGTAGTTCTTTGCAGTCTTGGGCAGAGCAGGAGACATACCAAGCTGTGATACAACCAGAAAGAATATTTTCTGTGGTGCATCTGTAAAAGTTGGTGAGAGTCGTAGCTGTCATGCCAAATTTCCTTAGCCTTCTGAGAGAGTAGAGTGTTGATGGGCAGTCTTAACTATAGTGTCAGCATGGGAGGACCAGGACAGGTTGTTGATCATCTGGACACCTAATTACTTACAGAGAGCTTCAAGTTTTTATCAGGAGAAGCGTCCTCCTGGTAATGACCTACAGAGCTTCCCAACTTTGTACAATTTAGGCAGTCTTCGAATCTTGCCATACACATTGTCTGTGGTTGAGCAGGTTGTTGGGATTGTGTGCACCTGTTGGCATACATTGATCTTTCAGATTCAATTACAAACCTGTTGCAATCTTCAGCAAAAGGCGGGTATGGGGGAGAAAAGGAGGGGAGATTGTGCATCTTGGGAGAGGCGCTATTGGCTTTTTGGGTGAGGGCTGATTGGGGTTGTATGCAGAGAAGGGGTTTGTGTGTATGGCTGTGTGTGTGTGTGTAAGGCCGTGTGTGTGTGTGTGTGTGTGTGTGTATGGCCCTGTGTGTGTGTGTATGGCCCAGTGCGTGTGTGTGTGTATGTCCCTGTGTGTGTGTGTGTATGTCCCTGTGTGTGTGTGTGTATGTCCCTGTGTGTGTGTGTGTATGTCCGTGTGTGTGTGTGTATGTCCGTGTGTGTGTGTGTATGTCCGTGTGTGTGTGTGTGTATGTCCCTGTGTGTGTGTGTGTATGTCCGTGTGTGTGTGTGTATGTCCCTGTGTGTGTGTGTGTATGTCCCTGTGTGTGTGTGTGTATGTCCCTGTGTGTGTGTGTATGTCCCTGTGTGTGTATGTCCCTGTGTGTGTGCATGTCCCTGTGTGTGTGTGTGTATGGCCCAGTGCATGTGTGTGTACAGCCCTGTGTGTGTGTACAGCCCTGTGTGTGTGTACAGCCCTGTGTGTGTGTACAGCCCTGTGTGTGTGTACAGCCCTGTGTGTGTGTACAGCCCTGTGTGTGTGTACAGCCCTGTGTGTGTGTACAGCCCTGTGTGTGTGTATGTCCCTGTGTGTGTGTGTGTATATGTCCCTGTGTGTGTGTGTGTATGTCCCTGTGTGTGTGTGTGTGTATGGCCCTGTGCGTGTGTGTGTATGGCCCTGTGGGTGTGTGTGTATGTCCCTGTGCGTGTGTGTGTATGGCCCTGTGCGTGTGTGTGTATGGCCCTGTGCGTGTGTGTGTATGGCCCTGTGCGTGTGTGTGTATGGCCCTGTGCGTGTGTGTGTATGGCCCTGTGGGTGTGTGTGTATGGCCCTGTGCGTGTGTGTGTATGGCCCTGTGCGTGTGTGTGTATGGCCCTGTGCGTGTGTGTGTATGGCCCTGTGCGTGTGTGCATGGCCCTGTGCGTGTATGTGTATGGCCCTGTGCGTGTGTGTACGGCCCTGTGCGCGTGTGTGTGTACGGCCCTGTGCGCGTGTGTGTGTACGGCCCTGTGCGCGTGTGTGTGTACGGCCCTGTGCGCGTGTGTGTGTACGGCCCTGTGCGCGTGTGTGTGTACGGCCCTGTGCGCGTGTGTGTGTACGGCCCTGTGCGCGTGTGTGTGTACGGCCCTGTGCGCGTGTGTGTGTACGGCCCTGTGCGCGTGTGTGTGTACGGCCCTGTGCGCGTGTGTGTGTACGGCCCTGTGCGCGTGTGTGTGTACGGCCCTGTGCGCGTGTGTGTGTACGGCCCTGTGCGCGTGTGTGTGTACGGCCCTGTGCGCGTGTGTGTGTACGGCCCTGTGCGCGTGTGTGTGTGTACGGCCCTGTGCGCGTGTGTGTGTACGGCCCTGTGCGCGTGTGTGTGTGTACGGCCCTGTGCGCGTGTGTGTGTGTACGGCCCTGTGCGCGTGTGTGTGTGTACGGCCCTGTGCGCG
>CM075728.1:71008831-71112859 GCA_037974335.1 Prionace glauca
GCCTCGCTAAATATTTTTAAGACGCGGGTTGATGGGTTTTAGATAAGAGAGGGGATTAAGGGTTATGGGGAGAGGGCGGGAAAGTGGAACTGAGTAGTGACAGATCAGCCATGATCTTATTGAATGGCGGGGCAGGCTTGAGGGGCTAGATGGCCTACTCCTGCTCCTATTATTTATGTTCTTATGTAAAAGGGGGTTGTTAACGGGGAGGTGGTCTCGGTGTGTATATGTATGTGGAGGGTGGCAGCTGTGCCTGTGGGTTAAAGGGGCGCTGTGTGTTTGGCCGATGCGTGGGGGGAGGGAGGGGGCACAGTGTGGGCGTGCGTTTGCTGGGAAGGGAGATGTGCTCTGTGTGTGTAGGTGAGGTGTTTGCCTGAGGGTGGGGGGGGGGGGTGGTGTGCAGGTTGTACTGTGTGGGTGCTGGAGTGGAGTGTTTATTCAGTGCTGTTTAATTATAGATTCACCATGTTCCTGTTTCAGATTCCAAATATCTCCTTCTGTGTGAGCTTTAATGTGAGCTGGGATGCATTGTCTCTGTGTTCCTGGAAACAACCTCTGGTAGAGGACAGCTCTCCAGCTCAGCCTGCTCAGTCTTCCTTCAAAGCTGCGATGACCTAGTGGAGGGCAGGAGAGGATGTCTCAGAAGAGAGTCTGTCCACGTTTGCTGGATTATCTCGTCATCATTGGCGCAAGGTAATAATTTGTAGCAGCATCTGTCAGGGGGATGATGGTTCAATCTCCTGTGGGTGGCGTGCTGGAGCAGCATGGAAGGTGAGGGGCCTATTGAACAACTCTGAAAAAAATAATCACTGTAGCTGGCATGAATAGATGGGACCCCTATGTAGAGGGCCCCATCACAAATGGCTTTCTTTATTGCTATGTGCTCATTTCTGCATAATCTCCACTCCAAACACCAAATCACCAGAAGATGCTGATTGGCCAGAGTGCTACTGCCGTCCTGGCATTGTGCAAACAGCTCTGTTGAAGTGAGAGGGGGAGCTGTCTGAAACGTTAAATATCAAATTAAACAATGGGGTGGTATAACTGGAGTCTTCATTTGGGGTTTAGGGTGAGGGTGTGGCTGCTGGGTTATGGGTGGGTGCTGAGGTTATTGTGGTCTCCAGTGACAGTGCTGTATAGCCTATGCTGTGATGTGCTCACTATCTAGCTGATCATTGTTTTGTGTGCTTGCAGGCAGCCCAGTAGCGAGTGCATTGCTCAGACCCCTGAGCTGCTACGCCGCTACCCACTGGAGGATCACCGTGACTTTCCCCTCCCACCAGATGTGGTCTTCTTCTGTCAGCCTGAAGGCTGCCTGAGTGTGCGCCAGAAACGTACCAGCCTGCGAGATGATTCATCTTTCGTCTTCACCCTCACTGACAAGGACAGCGGTGTAATCCGCTATGGGGTCTGCGTTAACTTCTACCGTTCCTTCCAAAGGCGCAGCAGGGATAGGCCTGAACGAGGACTGCAGCATGTGAAGGGAAATGTCACCGAGGTACCAGACAATGAGCAGAACAACTCTGACAGCGGCTCCTCTTTGGCCACGCACAGCGCTGATTCCACTCCTGACATCAGTCGATCACCACGGCTGAAACGGCATTTGAGGAGTGGAAACCGCTCCCGAAATAGTACACTGACCTCGCTGTGTATACTGAGCCATTACCCCTTCTTCTCCACCTTCCGGGAATGTCTTTACACCCTCAAGCGATTAGTGGATTGTTGCAGTGAGCGGCTGCTTGTTAAGAAGGCAGGAAGTCTGAAGGGCATTCAAAGGTGAGTGTGGTAGTATGTGTGAGCTGCTGCATTGATAGAATAAGAAAATAACATACTGCTTGACTGAGTCAAAAAGCAAAGCGATCTTGCAGGTCTTTAAATCTCAAAGAATATAAACAAGTTAACAAAAGCAATAAAATCACAAATATCAAGGTCCATCTCTCAATGAATAACATTGAAAAGCAGAAAAATTGTGTCACATTTTTCAGTATCCTTGGATAAACCAATTGGAATATCCTGCACAGAGCTCCAGTTCATTTTACAAAGGATACAGAGACAACGGGGAAGGTCAATGCTATCTCACCATCATAATTAGAAGTGAGGATGTTTGCTCTTGATTGCAGTGATCAGTGCAACTTCTCAAATAATAAAGCAAGACCTGGACAACATTTTGGCTTGGGTTGATTGATGCTGAGCCACACTTGCACCGCACAAGTGCCAGGCAATAATTAACTTTTGCAGGGCAGTACCTAACCATCTCCCCAACACATTCAGCGACATTATTATCACTGCATTGCCATCATGGACATCCTGGGTGGTACTATTAACCAGAAACTGAACTGGGTGCTGGATGTATCAATACCAACACCCATCCAGGCCTCTCCGTCGATCCCACCTCCTCTCTGAGGCTGAGAGTATTGTGCTCAGCTTCATACCCTTACATCCTCACCTTAACAAATTTCGGGCTCAACGTGATGCTGAACTCTTCTTCTGTTGCCTTCATCTCCATGATAACTTTTTAAGGAGTTGTTTTTATGGGATGTGGGTGTCACTGGCTGGGCTAACATTTATTGCCTATCCTGGAAGACGTTTAAGAATCAACCACATCGCAATGGATTTGGAGTCACATCTTGGTCAGACCAGGTAAGTATGGCAGATTTCCTTTCCTAAAGGACATTAGTGAACCAGATGGATTTTTATGACAATTAACACTGGTTTCATGGTCATCACTTGATTTTTAATTCCAGATTTATTGAATTCAAATTTCACCATCTTCCATAGAATCATAGAACCCGACAATGCAGAAAGGGTCTACACCGAACACAATCCCACCCAGACCCTACCCCCATATCCCTACATATTATACCCACCAATCCCTCCAGCCTACACATCCCTGGATACTACAGGGCAATTTCTTAGCATGGCCAATCAACCTAATCCGCACATCTTTGGTCTGTGGGAGGAAACCGGAGTACCCGGAGGAAACCCACTCTGCTGGGACTCTGGTCCCCAGAGCATCACCCTGGGTTTCTGGATTACTTGTCCAGTGACAATATCACTAAGCCACTGCGTCCTCCTTCTTTGGGCAGAAGTATTCCCCAATTCAGATCCTCCACCTGTACCTCTCCCTCTGGCCTCTTAACTGCTCTCGATCTTTTCATCAAGAACTGATGGTGTGACATCGGTCATCTCAATTTCTGTGCTCCTCTCAGTTACTCTAACTTACCTCCGTCTGAATTTGCTGCACTTCATGCAGTCGGGTTCAACCCTGACTTTGTCATCAAACCTGCTGACAAGGGTGGTGATCTTGTCTGGCATACTGACTCCTCCCTTGCAGAGACTGAGCACCAATTCTTGGATGCTTCTTCCTACCTCCCCCTGGACTATGATTCCACCACCGAACATCAAGCCATTGTTTCCAGGACTGTCAATGATCTCATCTCCTCTGGAGGTCTTCCCTTCGCAGCTTTCAACCTCAAAGCCTTCCAAACCTGGTTGCCTACTGCTACCTCTTTCCCAAAATCTACAAAGAGGACTGCCTCGGTAGGCCCATTGTGTCAGCCTGTTACAGCCCCATTGAACTCATTTCCTCCTATCTGACTCCATTTTCTGTCTTCTTGTACATCTATGATGTTAGGGGTAAGTTTTTCACTCAGAGGGTAGTGAGTGATTGGAATCGGCTGCCGTCGTCGGTGGTGGAGGCGAACTCGCTGGGGTCTTTTAAAAGACTTCTGGATGAGTATATGGGGTTTAATGGGATTGGGGGTTATAGATAGGTCTATAGATTGGTGGGGTTGATGCGATCGGCGCAACTCGAGGGCCGAAGGGCCTGTTTGTGCTGTAATGTTCTATGTTCTATGTTCTATGTTCTATCTACAATTCCTCTGATGCCGTATGCCATAATAATTTCCAGTTCTCTGGCCCAAACCGTCTCCTCTTCACCATGGATGAACAATCCCTCTACACCTCCATTCCTCACCAAGACAGTCTCAAAGCCTTTTGCTTCTTTCTTGAATAGAGGTCTAAACAATTCCCATCCACCAGCGCTCTCCTCCGTCTAACTGAACTGGTTCACTCAATGATTTCTCCTTTAAATCGTCTCATTTCCTCCAAATAAAAGGTCTGGCCAAGGGCACTCACATGGGTCCCAGTTATGCCTGTGCCTTTATGGGTTATGTGGAGCATTCTCTGTTCCAGTCCTACTTTGGCCCCCTCCCATAAGTCCTTCATTGATACATTGACAATTATTTTGCTGCTGCTTTGTGCTTCCGTCTGGACCTGAAAATATTCATCATTTTTTCTTCCAATTTCCATTCCTCTATCATCTTCACATGGCCCATCTCTGACACTTCCCTTCCTTGACCCCTCTGTCTTCATTTCTGGTAATAGATTGTCTACCAGTATTGATTACAAGCCCATCTATTGCCACAACTATCTTGATTACAGCTCTCCATACTTCATATCCTAAAAGGACTCCATCCCATTCTCTCAGTTTCTTCGCTGCATCTATTCTGATGATGCCGCTTTCCAGAATAGCGCTGCCAATATGGCTTCTTTCCTCAATCATGGTTTTCCACCCACTGTGGTTTACATGGCTCTCAACTGTGTTGGGCCTATCCCTCAGGCCACTCCTCTCCCCTCCCCTCCCACCCAGAACCATGATAGATTCTTCTTGTCCTCGCTTTTCACCTCACCAGTCTCCACATTTAAAGGATTGTTCTCCACCATTTCCGCCAACTTCAACTCCTCAACACATCTCCACTACTCAACACATCTTGCACTCACTGCCCCTGTCTGCATCCTGCAGGACCATTTTCTCCGGGATGCCCTGGTCCATCACACCCAATGCCTCACCTCTAATACCTCATCCCCCCGCCCACGTCTCCAGCCCACATAATTGCAGAAGATGCAATATTTACCCCTTTATCCCCTCCCTGCCCAAACACACTTCTCAGGTGAAGCAGTGCTTCAGGTGCACCTTCTTCAACGTGGGCTATTGCATTCACTGCTCCCTATGCGATCTGCTCTACACTGAAGAGACCAAACACAGACTGGGTGACTGCTTTGCTGAACACCTCCAACCCATCCACAAGTAGGACTCAGACCTTTCTATTGCTTGCAATTTCAACACATTACCCTGCTCTTCTGCCAACATGTCCGTCCTTGGCCTTTTGCAATGTTCTAGTAAACCCCAACACAAACTGGAGGAATAGCATGTGGCCTTCCAATTGGACACTTTACAGCCTTCCGGACTGAACATAACAAATCAAATCAAAAACATTGAGTTCAACAACTTCAGAGCATGAACCCTCCACTCCGCCTTCACCCAAATTCCTTTTATTTAATGTTTTTCATCTAAATCGACCATTTTATCACTTTTCATTCTTCTATTTTTTCACTTCTCCATTCCATCTCTCCATTTCCAAATCTCTCCCCCGCATTTACATTTCCTTTGTCCAATTAGGGTCATCGTGACTCAACGTTGATTCTATTCTCTCTCCACAGATGCTGTCAGACCTGCTGAGACTTGCCAGCATTTTCTGTTTTATTTCAAAAACTGAACTGAATTAGCCACATAAATACTGTGGCTACCAGAAAAATGCCAAAGGTTAGGAATCCGGTGGAAAATCATTCACCTGACTCCCCAAAGCCTGGCCACCATCTACAAGGAGTGTAATGGAATACTCTCCACTCGCCTGGATTAGTGCAGCTCCAGATTTATCTTTTGCACTGATGTGCTTGGCTTCTCCATCATTGAGGATGGGGATATTTGTGGAGCCGCCTCCTCCAGTGAGTTGTTTAATTGTCCACCATCATTCACGATTGGATGTGTCAGGACTCCAGAGCTTAGATTTGATCCATTAGTTATGGGATTTCTTAGCTCTGTCTATGACTTGCTGCTTATGCTGTTTGACATGCAAGTAGTCCTGTCTTGTAGCTTTGCCAGGTTGAGATCTCATTTTCAGAAATGCCTGGTGTTGTTCTTGGAAGCCCTCCTGTACTCTTCATTGAACTAGGGTTGATCCCTTGGCTTGGTGATAATGGTAGAGTGGGGAATATGCTTAGGCATGAGGTTATAAATTGCGGTTGAGTACAATACTGATGATGGCTCACAGCGCCTCATGGATACCCAGGTTTGAGTTGCTAGATCTGTTTGAAGTCTATTCCATTTATTGTAGTGATAATACCACATGAACGATGGAGGGTATCCTCAATGTGAAGACCAGACTTTGTCTCCACAAGGACTGTGAAGTGGTCACTCCTACTGATACTGTCATGAACAGGTGAATCTGTGGCAGGCAGGTTGGTGAGGATGTGGCCATGTGTGTTATTACCTCTTGTTGTTTATTTGTTAGTCACAAGTTGGTTTACCTTAGCATTGCAATGAAGTTACTCTGAAAATCCCCTAGTCACCACACTCCGGTGCCTGCTCGGATACATTGAGGGAGAATTTAGCATGGCCAATGCACCGAACCAGCACATCTTTCGGGAGGAAACCGGAGCAAAACCATGTAGACATGGGGAGAGTGTGCAGACTCCATGCAGACAGTGATCCAAGCCAGGAATCAAACCTGGGTCCCTGGCACTGTGAGACAATAGTGCTAACACTGAGTTACCATGTCGTCTTGTTGGTTCTCTCACCACCTGCCACAGTCCCAGTTTATCAGCTATGCCCTTTAGAATCCAGTGAAAAGTCTGACAACACCAGGTTTTAGTCCAACCTATTTTAGAATCCAGCCAGCTCGGCCTGTGGTGGTATTACCGTGCAACTTTACTGATGGACATTCTCTGCCCTTGACACTTTCAGTGCTTTTTCCAAGCAGTGTTCAACACGGAGGAGTACTGAATCATCAGCTGAGAGAGTGTAGGGTATGGTAATCAAAGAACAAACAAAATTACAGCACATGAACAGGCCCTTCGGCCCTCCAAGCCTACACCAACCATGCTGCCTGACTTACCTAAAACCCCCTATTCTTCCAGGGACCATGTCCCTCTATTCCCATCCTATTCATGTATTTGCCAAGATGCCCCTTAAAAATCTCGACTGTATTCACTTCCATTACCTCCCCTGGCAACGGGTTCCAGGCACCCATCACCCTGTGTGTAAAACGTCTGCCTTGTACATCTCCTTTAAACTTTGCCTCTCGTACCTTAAACCTGTGCCCCCTAGGAATTGACTCTTCCACACTGGGAAAGAGCTTCTGACTGTCCACTCTGTCCATGCCTCTCATAATAATCAGCAGGAGGTTTCATTGCCCATGTTTAACCCAAAATCATGAGACTTCATGTGGTCCAGAATCAATATTTAGAACTCCCAGGGCAACTCCCTGCCAACTGTATAACACTGTGTTGTTGTCACCACTGCAGGGATGGTAATGGTAGTTTCTGGGACATAATCTGTAAGGTATGATTCTGTCAATATGACCATGTCAAGCTGCTCCTTGACTAATCTGTGAAATAGCTCTCCCAATTTCAGCAAAATCTTGCAGATGTTTGTAAGGCGGACTGAAATGAGGAATTCTGTTTTCAGTGGCCGGAATATTTTTAGAAAATAATCAAAAGTAAAGCTATTTAATATTTTTCGCAAAGGTAAATGAAACTCAGATTTAAAGCATAATAAATTTATTTCCAAAACTAATTTTGTTATAAAAAGTACAAACAGTACAAAGAACAAAAGACCTTATACAATGCTTCTGCGGAAGGGCAATCTGGTGGTGCAACAGCGCATTGAGTTTCCTCCACAGATTTCTGACTTTCATGCCAAAATCTTGGATAATTATACAATTTAGTTATGTTAGGTACAGCATAGCAAATAACTTAAAGGATCTCATTTGATGTTTAATTTGTCAATTTATTCATGACACATTCTCAAATCGACTTATTATCTGACACTTTAAATAATCTTTGTGCGTTCAACTATCAGAAGTATGCTGATGGAGAGGCTTCTGAGGGACAAGATTTACGAGCATTTGGAGAGGTTTGACATGATCAGGAATAGTCAGCATGGATTTGTCAAGGGCAGGTCGTGCCTTACGAGCCTAGTTGAGTTCTTCGATAATGTGACTGAACACATTGACGAAGGAAGTGCCGTGGACGTAGTGTACATGGACTTCAGCAAGGCTTTTGATAAGGTCCCCCATGCAAGACTTCTTGAGAAGGTGAGAGGGCATGGGATCCAAGGGCCTTTGGCCTTGTGGATCCAGAACTGGCTTGCCTGCAGAAGGCAGAGAGTGGTTGTGGATGGGTATTTTTCGGAATGGAGGTCAGTCACCAGTGGGGTGCCCCAGGGATCTGTTCTGGGACCCTTGCTGTTTGTCATTTTCATAAATGACCTGGATGAGGAAGTGGAGGGATGGGTTAGCAAGTTCGCTGATGACACGAAGGTCGGCGGTGTTGTGGATGGTCTGGAAGGATGTCAAAAGTTGCAGCAGACATAGATAGGATGCAGGAATGGGCGGAGAAGTGGCAGATGGACTTCAACGCGGATAAATGTGTAGTCGTCCATTTCGGCAGAACCAACGGGATGAACGAGTACACTATTAAGGGCAGGGGTCTGAGTAGCGTTGAAGAGCAGAAGGATCTCGGGGTCCGGGTTCACAGGACTCTTAAGTCGGCCTCGCAGGTGGAGGAGGTGGTCAAGAAGGCGTATGGTGTACTGGCCTTCATTAATCGAGGGATTGAGTTTAGGAGTCGGGAGGTAATGCTGCAACTTTACAGGACCCTCGTCAGGCCTCATTTGGAGTACTGTGCGCAGTTCTGGTCGCCTCACTATAGGAAAGACGTAGAAGCTATTGAAAGGGTGCAGAGGAGATTTACAAGGATGTTGCCTGGACTGGGAGGCATGCCTTATGAAGATAGGTTGAGGGAGCTGGGACTCTTTTCCCTGGAGAGGCGAAGGTTGAGAGGCGACCTGATAGAAGTTTATAAAATGTTGGGAGGAATAGATAGGGTGGACTCTCAGAGGCTATTTCCCCGGGTTGAAATGGTCGCTACGAGAGGACACAGATTTAAGGTGCGGGGAGGGAAGTACAGAGGTGATGTTAGGGGTAAGTTTTTCACTCAGAGGGTGGTGAGTGAATGGAATCGGCTGCCGTCGTCGGTGGTGGAGGCGAACTCGCTGGGGTCTTTTAAAAGACTTCTGGATGAGTATATGGGGTTTAATGGGATTGGGGGTTATAGATAGGTCTATAGATTGGTGGGGTTGATGTGATCGGTGCAACTCGAGGGCCGAAGGGCCTGTTTGTGCTGTAATGTTCTATGTTCTAAGTATATTCTAGATCAAAGTGGCTTCCTTGTTGCTTAGCAATACAAAATTATGTTTTTGACTTATTCAGTGTTTTGCAAGGAGCATCTGGCAGGGGTCCCAGATTAACTTCCATGTTTTTGTATAAAAATGTATATAATTTGTTCTTTTAAGCAAAGGATGGTTTCATACTGTACTATGTTCAAGTTACACTGTAACTGAGTTTTCATGTTTTTCAGTCCATTTTCTAATACAAAATGACCTTGGGCTAACAATTAGTTACTGGCAGATTTAACAATTAACATTAAATTACTTTTAATGCCCTCATTAGATGTTAAAAGTAACAGGGTTGTTGTGGGAGATTTTAATTTCCCCTATATTGACTGGGACTCAGTGCTAGGAGCGTGGATGGGGCAGAGTTTGTAAGGAGCATCCAGGAGGGCTTCCCGAAACAGGTGGTAGGTAGTCCAACTAGGGAAGGGGCCATAGTGGACCTGGTATTGGAGAATGAACCCGGCCAGGTGGTCGATGTTTCAGTATGGGAGCATTTCGGGAACAGTGACCACAATTCAGTATGTTTTAAGGTACTGGCGGAAAAATTTAAGCATAGTTCTCAAGTGAAGGTGCTAAATTTGGGGAAGGCTAATTACAACAGTATTAGGTGGGAACTGAAAAATGTAGACTGGGGGCAAATGTTTGAGGGCAAATCAACATCTGGCATGTAACATAAGAACATAAGAAATAGGAGCAGGAGTAGGCCATCAAACCCTTCGAGCCTGCCCCGCCATTCAATAAGATCATGGCTGATCTGTTGTGGCTCAGTTCCACATTCCCGCCCTCTTCCCATAACCCTTAATCCCCTCGCTTATCAAAAACCTATCAACCCGCGTCTTAAAAATATTTAGCGAGGCAGCCTCCACCACCTCAACGGGCAGAGAATTCCAGAGATTCACCACCCTTTGAGTGAAGAAGTTCCTCCTCAACTCCGTTCTAAACTGCCCCCCCTTTATCTCGAGACTGTGCCCCCTAGTCCTACTGTCCTTTCTGAGTGGGAAAAGTCTCTCCACCTCTATCCTATCCATCCCATTCATCATCTTATATATCTCAATGAGATCTCCCCTCATTCTTCTAAACTCTAACGAGTACAAGTCTAGTTTATTCAGCCTCTCCTCATAGCTCAACCCCCTCAACTCCGGTATCAGCCTAGTAAACCTCCCCTACACTCCCTCCAAGGCCAAAATATCCTTGCGTAAGTACGGCGCCCAAAACTGCACACAGTACTCCAGCTGCAGCCTCACCAATGCCCTATACAGCTGCAGCAAGACCTCCCTTCATTTATATTCAATCCCCCTCGCAATGAAGGCCAGCATCCCATTCCCCTTCCTGACCACCTGCTGCACCTGCAGGCTGGGTTTTTGCGACTCATGCACAAGGACCCCGAGGTCCCTCTGCACCGTCGCCCGCTGCTGTTTTTCGCCATGTAAGTAATAGTCCTTCCTACCATTATTCCTACCAAAGTGGACCACCTCGCACTTGCCAACATTAAATTCCATTTGCCATTTCCTGGCCCATTCGCCCAGCCAATCTAGATCCTTCTGCAGACTCTCCACACCCTCCGCGCAATTTGCCGTTCCACCAATCTTGATGTCATCAGCAAATTTCGATACCATACACTCGGTTCCCTCCTCCAGATCATAACTATCTGTCTTTATAAAAATGAGAGTTAAAGCATGTGATACATGAACAAATAACTTATATTACTGCCAGGAGCAGTATAAGCTTGAGAAGATCAGTCATGATGAAAGGTTATGATTGTGACACATTCTAGGTACAAAATCCATTAACCCTTTCCCTTCAGGTACAAAATGCATTCACCATTTTCCCTACTTCAGCCGTCAATGCCAATCTTCACCAATCCATCATGATATCCAGCTCATGTTGCACTTCTCCTTTTCCTAAAATGCCGCCATTCAGATAATCTTCCTTCCTGTTTTTGTCACCAATGTGGATAACCTCACAATTATAAACATTATATTGCATTTGCCCATTCAGCCAGCCTGTCCAAGTCACCCTGCAGCCTCTTAGCAGCCTCCTCACAGCACACACTGCCATCCAGCTTAATGTTGTCTGCACATTTGGAGACATTGCATTCAATTCCTTTGTCCAATTAATTTATATTTTGAATAGTTGGGGTCCCAGCATTGAACTTTGTGGTCTCCCAGTGGTCACTACCTGCCATTTTGAAAAGGATCCATTTATTCCCACTCTCCGCTTCCTTCCTGCCAACCAGTTCTCTGTACATGTCAATACATTACCCCTAATACCATCACAGAATCCTAGAGTGCAGAAGAGGCTCTTCGGCCTATCAAGTCTGCACTAACGCTTGAAAGGCCCTGAGCTGCCCACTTAATCCCACTTGCCAGCACTTGGCCCATAGCCTGAATGTATGATGTGCAAGTACTCATCCAGGAACATTTTAAAGGATGTGAGGCATCCTGTCTCCACCACCCTCCTAGGCAGCACATTCCAGACCATCAGCATCCTCTGAGTAAATAAGATTTTCCTCAAACCCCCCTAAATCTCCCACCCCTCACTTTTAAGAATATAAGAACATAAGAAATAGGAGCAGGAGTAGGCCATCTGGCCCTTCGAGCCTGCCCCGCCATTCAATAAGATCATGGCTGATCTGTCGTGGCTCAGTTCCACATTCCTGCCCTCTCCCCATAACCCTTAATCCCCTCTCTTATCAAAAACCCATCAACCCGCATCTTAAAAATATTTAGCGAGGCAGCCTCCACCACTTCAACGGGCAGAGAATTCCAGAGATTCCTAGTAAACTTTTAAATTGTGTCCCCTCGTAACTGACCCTTCAACTAAGGGGAACAGCTGCTACCTATCTGCCCAGTTCATGCCCCTCATAATCTTGCACATCTTAATCAGGTCGTCCCTCAGTCTCCTCTGCTCCAGAGAAAACCACCCAAGCCTATCCAACCTCTCTTTATAACTTAAGTGTGCCTTCCCAGGAAACATCCTGATGAATCTCCACTGCACCATCATCCAGCGCATTCACATCCTTCCTGTGATGACCCAAACTGCACATACCACTCCAGCTGTGGCCTCCCCAAATTTCGATATAACTCCATCATGACCTCTCTGCTTTTGTAATCTGTGACCCCATTGTTAAAGGCGAGTGTGCCATATGCCATTTTCACCACCCTATTAACCTGTCTTTCTGCCTTCAGAGAGCTATGGACAAACACGCCAAGGTCCCTTTGTCCTTCGGAACTTCCCAATGTCAGACCTTTCATACATAGTATACTTCCTTGTCAAATTACTTCTTCCAAACTGCATCACCTCATATTTTTCAGGGTTAAATTTGATCTGCTACTTATCTGTCCATTTGACCATCTCTTCTATATCTTCCTGTAACCCAAGACAGTCAAGTTCACTGTTAACCACCTGGCCAATCTTTGTGTCATCGGTAAACTTACCGATCCTATCCCCACATAGTCATCTATGTCATTTATATAAATGACGAACAATAGGGGGCCCAGCACAGTACGCTACTGGTCACTGGCCTCCAGTCACTATAGCAGCCATCTGTCACCACTTTCTGTCTCCGGCCGCTAAGACAATTATGAATCCACCTTATCAGATCACCCAGTACCCACGTGCATTAGCCTTCTTAGTAAGTGTCCCATTTGGGGCTTAGTCAAAGGCTTTGCTGAAATCCATGTAAACTATATCAACCACACTACCCTCATGCACACAAAAAAAATTCAATCCAAGTTGTTAGGCATGGCCTCCCTCTGACAAAACCATGCTGACCATCCCTGATCAAACCTTGCCTCTCCAAATGGAGATAAATTATTTCCTTCAGAAACTTCTCCAACCACAGATGCGAGACTCACTGGTCTGTAGTTCCTTGGTTTGTCTCTACAACCTTGTTAAATAGTGGACTGCATTAGTGTTCTCCAGTCCTCTGGCACCTCCCCAGGGACAGTAAAAAGTCTGACAACACCAGGTTTTAGTCCAACCTATTTATTTGATAATATACTCACAAGCTTTCGGGGTTAGCCCCTTCGAATAAATAGACTAAAACCTGGTGTTGTCAGACTTTTTACTGTGTTTACGCCAGTCCAACGCTGGCATACCCACATCATGACCTCCCCAGGGGCCAGGGAGGAATTAAAAATTTGGGTCAGAGCCCTTGCAATTTTTTCCTTTGTCTCCTGGGACACGATTCATCTGGACCTAGAGATTCAAACACTTCTAAGCCCACCAATACCTTGTCACTTCCTATGATTTTCTCTAGAACCTCTTAGTCTCTCTCCCCGAGTTCCATAACTACTTCCTCATTCTCATGGGTGAAGATAGATGTGAAATATTCATTTAATACCCCACTAATGTTCTATGTTCTATGTTCATAGATTTCCCCCTTGGTCCCAAAACTCTTTCCCATGAGCTTTAATTTTGCTCACTAACCTCTTGTGTGGGACTTTGTCAAAAGTATTTTGCAAGTCCAGATACACAATATCCAGTGGTTCACCTTTGTCCTTTCTACTGGTCACATCTTCAAAAAATTCTAGAAGATTTGTCAAGCGCGATTTCCCTTTAGTAAATCCATGCTGACTTGTCACTGCTTTCCAAATGCACTGTTATTGCATCCTTAATAACTGACTCCAGCATTTTCCTCACCACCGATATTAGGCTATCTAGTCTATTATTCCTGGTTTTCTCTTCCTCCTTTTTTAAAAGTGGGGTTACGTTAGCTGTCCTCCAATCCACTGGAATTCTTCCAGAGTTTATAGAATGTTGGAAAGTGATCACCAACGCGACCACTATTTGAAGGGCCACTTCCTTGAGTACTCTAGGATGCAGAGCATTAGGCCCTGGGGACTGATCGGGTTTTAATCCCAGCAATTTTGTGACTAATAAGGATTTGTTTTAGTTGCTCTTACATGATCCTCTGTCCCGTAGTATTTCTGGAAGGTTATTGTGTGCTCCTTAGCGAAGATGGATCCAAAGTATTTGTTCACTGATCCGCCATATCTTTGTTGTCCATTATGAATTGGGCAGTATGGTAGCAGTTGGGCGGCACGGTAATACGGTGGTTAGCACTGCTGCTTCACAGCTCCAGGGACCTATGTTCGATTCCCAGCTTGGATTACTGACTGTGTGGAGTTTGCACATTCTCCTCGTGTCTGTGTGGGTTTCCTCCGGGTGCTCCGGCTTCCTCCCACGGTCCAAAGATGTGTGGGTTAGGTTGATTGGCCACACTAAAATTGCCCCTTAGTGTCCTGTGATGCTTAGGTTAGAGGGATTAGTGGGTAAAATATGTAGGGATATGGGGAAGGGGCTGGGTGGGATTGTGGTCAGTGCAGACTTGATGGGCCGAATGGCCTGTTTCTGTACTGTTTGGTTTCTATGACTTCCATGACTTCTGTGAATTCATCTGATTCTAACTAAGGGATTTACGTTTATCTGAACTAAACCCTTTATCCTCTTCTGCTGGATTTTAAATGTCTCCCAGTCCTCAGGTTTGCTGTTTTTTCTGGCCAATTCGTATGCTTTCTCTTTGGCTTTAGCACTATCCCTGATTCCCTTTGTTAGCCATGGGTGAGCTACTTTCCCCATTTTACTCTTATACCAGACAGAGATGTACAGTTATTGAAGCTCATCCATTGTTGTTTAAATGTCTGCCATTGCCTATCCACTGTCAACCCCTCAAATATCCTTTGACAGCTTATCCTAGGCACTGTATATCTCATACCATCAAAGTTAGCTTTCCTCAAGTTCAGGACCTTAGTCTCAGGCTTAACTGTGTCATTTGATCAAGAATTCTACTTTAGTCACTCTTCCCCAAAGGATCTCACACCACAAGGTTGCTCTTAATCCTATCTCATTACACAATCCCAGTCTAGAATGGCTTGCTCTCTAGTTGATTCCTCAACGTATTGATTGAGAAAAACATCCCTTAAAAATTCCAAGAAATCCCCCTCCAGTGTATTGTTAAAGATGATATCAAAGCTGTATTAAGAAATTATATTGCACAAAGGACTAATGTGAAATTTACCTGTGTAGAAATAAAAAAAGGAAAAAAAAACAACTTGGAGTAATTTACAGGCCTCCGAGCAATACTTCCAAAGTGGGCATAGTGTCAATCAAGAAATAATCAGGGCTTGTGCGAAGGGCACAACTGTACTCATGGGTGATTTTAACATGCATGCTGGATCAATCAAATTGGCAAAGGTGGTCTCAAGCGATTTCATAGCGTTTGTGAGGGATTGTTTCTTCGAGGAATATTTATGGATCTAACCAGGGTGGAGGCTATTTCAGACTTAGTATTATATAATGAAGAAAGTTGATAAATAGTCTTGTTGTTAAAGACCCTCTTGGAAAGAATGATCACAACATACTAGAATTTCAGATTGAGTGAGAGAAGACAGAGTGCCATACTAGAGTTTTAGCGTTAGCAGAGGTAATTATACAGGATTGAGGAAAGAGTTGGCGCAAGTAAACTCAACACAAATAACTGAGGGCAGGACAGTTGAGGAACAATGGTGGATGTTCAGAGAGATACTGAATACCTTTGAAAGTACATTACTGAAAGAAAGAGGAATTGGAATGTTTTTCTTCCCTTTACATGGCTAAACAAGGAAGCCAAATAGGGCATAAAGGCAAAACTAGGGCATACCAAACTGCAAAAGCTATTGGTAGGCTGGACGATTGGGAGAACTTTAAGGTTCAGCAAAAGGCTACAAAAATTAGAATCATAAGGAAACTAGCAGAAAACATAGACACATATACCAAAAGATTCTGTAAGTATAGACAGAGAAAGAGAATAGCTAAACTAAATATAGGCCCTTTAGAGGACAATACTGGTGAGTTATTAATGGGGAACACAGATGGCAGAAGCATTAAACCAATATTATGCCTCTTCCTTCATGGTAGAGAATAATGAAAATTTTCCAAAAGCTGTCATCAATACAGAGGAACTTGGTGCAGTAACCATCACTAGAGAGAAAGTATTGAACAAACTAATGAACTTAAAGGCAGATGTGTTATCTGGGATCTGGTGGCTTGCACCCTAGGGTAATAAAGGAGGTGGCAGTAGAGATAGTGAATGCTTTGGTTCTGGTATTTCAATGTACCTTAGATTCTGGTAAGGTCCGGTGGATTGGAAACTGCTAATGTGATGCCCTTACTTAAAAAGGGAGAGAATCACTTGGAGTACTGTGCTCAGTTCTGCTCGCCTCATTACAGGAAGGATGTGGAAGTTATTGAAAGGGTACAGAGGAGATTTTCAAGGATGTTGCCTGGATTGGATGGCATTCCTTATGAGGATAGGTTGAGAGAGCTTGATCTTTTCTCCTTGGAGAGATGAAGGATGAGAGGTGACCTGATAGAGGTGTATAAGATGTTGATAGGTATTGATCGGGTGGATTTTCAGAGGCTTTTTCCCAGGGCTGAAATGGCTGCCACAAGAGGACACAGGTTTAGGGTGCTGGAGAGTAGGTACCGAGGAGATGTCAGGGGTAACTTTTGTTGCAGCTTGTGGGCCGAAGGACCTGTTTGTGCTATAGTTTTTCTATGTTCTAGAAGCAAAAAGTTGGAAACTATAAGTCGGGTTAGCTTGACCTCTTGTGGAAAGTTGCTGGAATCAATCATTGAGGAGATGAATGAACATTTGGAAAGACAAGCTCAATCTACCATTATCAGCATGGTTTTATGAAGGGTAAGTCATGCTTGATAAGCTTACTGGAGTTCTTTGAGGACACAACCAGCAAACTGGATAGCGGGGAAACTGTGGATGTGATATATCCAAACTTCTGGAAAGCATTTGACAAGGTGCCGTATAAAAGACCGATCCTGAAAGTGAAATCGCAGGGGATTTGAGTAGAGTATTAGATTGGTTTGAGAATTGGCTGGCTAACAGAAAGCAGAGGGTCAGGTTAAATGGGTCCTCCTTTGGCTGGCAAATTGTCAGTAGTGGGGTGTCACAGTGTCAGTCTCAGGCCTCAACTGTTTACAATCTATATAAATGATCTGCAAGCAGGGACATATATATACATATAGCAAAATGTGTAGATGATACTAAAACACGTGGCAAAGCAGGCTGCGAAGAAGATGTAAAGATTTTACAGACAGATGTACATAGGCTGGGAGAATGGGCCAAAATCTGGCAGATGGAGTTTATTGTGGATAAATGTGAGATTGTCCATTTTGGCAGGAAAAAATAGAAAGGCACATTATTACCTAAATGGGAAGTAGATTCAAAATGTGTTGGAGCAGAGGAATTCAGGTGTCCATGTTCATGAATCACAAAAAGTCAGTATGCAGGTGCAGCTGCAAAAAAGACTGGAGCAGAAAAGTAGAGAAGTGTTGTTGCAATTGTATCGGTTGTTGGTGTGATCACATCTAGAGTATTGTGTCCAGTTTTAGTCTCCTAATTTGAGGAAGGATGTGGTAGCATTGGAGGCAGTTCAGAGGAGGTTCACCAGATTGATTCCGGGGATGAAAGGGTTGACATATGAAGATAGATTAAACAGTTTGGGCTTAAATTCACTGGATTTAGAAAGATGAAAGGGGACCTGATCAAAGTATATCAAATTTTAAAAGGGATTGATAAATTAATTAATGTACACCAAATGTTTTCTCTTATGGGCAATCTCAGATATAGATTGAGAGGCAGTAGATTTAAAATTGAGGTGAGGAGGAACTACGTCTCGCAGAGGATGGTGAATTTGTGGAACTCAATTGCCATAATGCAATGGCTCTGTATCATTAAATGATTTCAAGAAGAAGGTAGCTATATTTTGGATTTTAAAAAAAGGGATAAGAGGATATGGGGGACAAGTGGGGAGATGAATTTGAGACCAGGAAGAGATCAGCCATAATCTGATTGAATGGGGGAGTATGCTTGAACGGTTGAATGTGCCTACTTATGTTCCTAATTACTATATTCTTATGTTCCTAGATAAAGGTAGTGCAGTTGATGTAGTCTATATGGATTTCAGCAAAACATAAGAACATAAGAACATAAGAAATAGGAGCAGGAGTAGGCCATCTGGCCCTTCGAGCTTGCCCCGCCATTCAATAAGATCATGGCTGATCTGTCGTGACTCAGCTCCACCTTCCTGCCCTCTCCCCATAACCCTTAATCCCTTCTCTTATCAAAAACCCATCAACCCGTTTCTTAAAAATATTTAGCGAGGCAGCCTCCACCACTTCAACGGGCAGAGAATTCCAGAGATTCACCACCCTTTGAGTGAAGAAGTTCCTCCTCAACTCTGTTCTAAACTGCCCCCCCTTTATCTTGAGGCTGTGCCCCCTAGTCCTACTGTCTTTTTTGAGCAGGAAGAGTCTCTCCACCTCTATCCTATCCATCCCATTCATCATCTTATACGTCTCAATGAGATCTCCCCTCATTCTTCTAAACTCTAACGAGTACAAGCCTAGTTTATTCAGCCTCTCCTCATAGCTCAATCCCCTCAACTCCGGTATCAGCCGAGTAAACCTCCTCTGCACTCCCTCCAGGGCCAAAATATCCTTGCGCAGGTGCGGCGCCCAAAACTGCACACAGTACTCCAGCTGCGGCCTCACCAATGCCCTATACAGCTGTAGCAAGACCTCCCTACTCCTATATTCAATCCCCCTCGCTATGAAGGCCAGCATCCCATTCGCCTTCCTGACCACCTGCTGCACCTGCAAGCTGGGTTTTTGCGACTCATGCACAAGGACCCCGAGGTCCCTCTGCACCGTCGCCTGCTGCAGTTTTTCGCCCCGTAAGTAATAGTCCTTCCTACCATTCCTCCTACCAAAGTGGACCACCTCACACTTGCCAACATTAAATTCCATTTGCCATTTCCTGGCCCATTCGCCCAGCCTATCTAGATCCTTCTGCAGACTCTCCATACCCTCCGCACAATTTGCCTTTCCCCCAATCTTGGTGTCATCAGCAAATTTCGACACCGTGCACTCGGTTCCCTCCTCCAGATCATCTATATAAATGGTAAATAGCTGAGGCCCCAGCACCGATCCCTGGGGCACCCCACTAGTCACCAACCGCCAATCCGAATAGCATCCATTGACCCCCACTCTCTGCCTCCTATTTGACAACCAATCCTCTATCCACGCTAACACCCTACCCCCAACTCCATGTCCCCTGACCTTCTGCAATAACCTCTTGTGAGGTACCTTGTCAAACGCCTTCTGAAAATCCAGAAAGACCACATCCACCGGCTCTCCTCTATCCACTGCCCTAGACACATCCTCATAGAACTCCAGTAAATTTGTCAGACACGACTTCCCTTTAATGAAACCGTGTTGCGTCCGCCCTATCAAGCAATTCCCCTCAAGATGCCTCGCTATTTCCTCCTTAATGACGGTTTCTAACATTTTACCTACCACAGACGTTAAACTAACCGGCCTATAATTCCCCGCCTTTTGCCTGGCACCCTTCTTAAACAACGGCGTAACATTAGCCGTTTTCCAATCTTCCGGCACTTCCCCGGAATCCAGCGACGTCTGAAAAATAACCACCAAGGCATCCACTATCACCCCCGCCATTTCTTTCAGAACCCTCGGATGCATTCCATCCGGTCCTGGGGACTTGTCCACAATCAGCCCCTCCAGTCTGTCGAGCACCACCTCTCTAGTAACAGTAATGTCATCAAGACCCTCCATTCCTACCACCTTTCCATCGCTAACACCCGGCAAATTATTCACGTCCTCCTCCGTGAAGACAGAAACAAAAAAGTTATTCAAGACCTTAGCCATATCCCCATCCCCTACCACTAGCTCCCCTTTCTCATCCTCTAAAGGACCAACGTTTACCCTAGCCAGCCTCTTCCTTTTTATATATTTATAAAAACTCTTGCTATCCTTTTTTATATTAAGTGCTAGCCCAGCCTCATAGCTTCTCCTACCCTCCTTTATCAATTTCTTTGTCAATCTTTGTTGACATTTAAACCTTTCCCAATCCTCTTCTCGCCCACTGTTCTTAGCTACTCTAAACTCCTCCGCTTTTAATTTAACACTTTCCTTCACCTCCTTCGTTATCCACGGCTTATTACCTCTCCTCCTACTGTCCTTTTTAACCATCGGAATAAATTTCTGCTGAGCACCAAGAAAGATCTCCTTAAAGATCCTCCACTGCTCCTCAGCAGACCTACCTTCCAACGCGCTCCCCCAGTCCACATTCGCCAATTCTTCTCTCATCCTACCATACTCCCCTCTATTCAAACAAAGGACGCGTGTCTGGGAACCCACTTTCTCCTCCTCCATCTGCACCAGAAACTCCACCATACAATGATCACTCTCTCCAAGAGGATCCTTCACCGCAAGGTCCCTAATTCTACCCGCCTCATTACATAGCACCAGATCCAAGATAGCTCGCTCCCTCGTCGGCTCCAACACACACTGTTCAAGGAAATTATCCCGGCAGCATTCCAAGAACTCCTCCTCGAGCCCACCACGTCCAACATGGGTCGACCAATCAATATGCAGATTGAAATCTCCCATAACTACTGCCGTCCCATTCCTGCACGCTGCACTTATTTGCGCGTTAACAGCCTGCCCCACCTCCAGATCATTATTCGGGGGCCTATAGACGACACCCACTAGCGTCTTCCTCCCTTTTCTGTTCCTAATCTCCACCCACAACGATTCCACTTTCTGCTCCTTGGCTCCGATATCATCCCTTGCTACCACCTTGATACTATCCTTAATCAGCAGAGCTACGCCACCCCCTCTTTCCTCCTGCCTATCCTTCCTAAACACTTGATAACCCTGTACATTCATCTCCCAGTCCCTGTCACCTTGCAGCCACGTCTCTGTAATGGCCACCAGATCGTATCCATTTGTGTTGATCTGCGCCATCAGCTCATCCACTTTATTCCGAATGCTTCGTGCATTCAGATAAAGCGCTTTCATCCCAGCCTTCACCTGGACCCTACTTGCCGTAACGCCACCAATTGGGACATCCTTGGCCTCTTCCCTTACCTGTACCCTATCCTTAACTTTAGAACATTTGACAAGGCCCCATATGAGAGATTTATAAAGAAGGCAAATGCACATGGAATACAGGGTACTTTGATAAAGTGGATTCAAAATCGGCTCAGTTGTAGGAGACGGAGTGATGACAGAAGGCTGCTTTTGTGAATGGAAGCCAGTGTCCATAGGGATCTGTGCTGGGTCCCCTATTGGTCATCTGTCATTTATATAAATGGTGAATATGTAGGGAGTAGGATGAGTAAGTTTGCAGAGATTGGCTGTGGTTTAACAGTGAGATTGGATGTTTTTGGCTGCAGGAAGATATAGACGGGCTGGGCAAAAGGGCAGATAAGTGGCAGAAGAAATTTAACTCTGAAAAGTGTGAGGTGATGCATTTTGGAAGGAGTGATTTGACAAGGAAGTATTCAATGAACAACATGACACTAGGGAGTTCTTTGGAACAAAGGGACCTTGATATGTTTGTCCATAGAGCTCTAAAGGCGGGAGGGAATGTTAGTAAGGTAGTGAAAAAGGCATTTGGGACATTTGCCTTCATCAATCAAGGCATTGATTCCAAAAGCAGTGAAGTCATTTTGGAGTTGTATAGAACTTTGAGGCCACAGCTAGAGTAGTGTGCCCAGTTCTGGTCACCACCTCATAGGAAGGATGTGATTGCACTGGAGAGGGATGCAGAGGAAATTCACCTGGGATGGAACGTTGTAAGTTATGAAGAGAAGTTGGATAAGCTTGGGTTGTTTACATTGGCGCAGAGAATGCTGAGGGGTGACCTGTTTGAGATGTAGAAGATTGAAGGGAGTGGGCAGAGTGAATAGGATCAGCCGTTCCTCTTAGTTGAAGGATCAGTCATGAGGGGACACAAGCTCAAAGTGAGGGTTTAGGGGGGATTTGAAGAAAAGCTTTTATGCCTAGAGGGTGGTGACTGTCCAGAATGCGCTGCCTGGGAGGATAGTGAAGTCGGGTTACCTCACATCCTTGTGTACCTGGATCAGCACCTGGCTATGAACCAACTGCTGGTAAATGGAATTAGGTGGGAGGTCAGATGTATCTCAGCTGGGTGTTTGAGACTATCTGATAGGTTCAAGTTGATTTCCATTGATAGATTTTTTTTTACAGTTATTTAATTTTCCAACTTAATTAAAATTTGCCAGTTCTTTTGGTGAGATGGACTTATGTTATCTGATCAGACGGTTGTCCTATTTGTGATCTGTGACTCAGACATAGTAACTTTCATGAATTTATCTCCAAATGTGATTTCCAGATAAAATGAGTTGTCTCTTATGAAAGGACTCAAATTCTCCTGGGACTCTTTGGATTTGACAGGCTGATTTGAAGCACACCTCTCTGTATATCTTATTCTTGCTTGGGATCTGGGTACTCCTTTCCTGTGAGGATATCATACACTGAACATGAAGCAGTTGGTGATACCTGTGGGAGATTTGGAGATATCAGCTGCTAGCATGGAGCCAGCTTCAATCTCTGCTCTCATGACCACTAAGCAAATTTGAACAGAAGGACAAAGTTCCAACATAATTGATTACACTCTCCTCAACCTATTTCCCTGCCGCGTGTTTTTCTAGCCTACTGTTGTCCTCAGGTTTAAATAGTCCCCTTATTACATTTTAGCAAAAACCCCATAAAATTGGATTGAAGAAGATCTGTTGAAAATCAGGGCGAAGAAAGACAAGCAATTTATTAATTATAAATGGACTTCAGGGAACAGAGGGCACCAGACCAGTGAGGGGTACATTTCTGGGAGTGGAGGATAAAGGGAGCGTGAGGCTCAGGACCTTGAGGGAGTGAAGAGCCTGTGTGGGACAGCCTTCAAATAGCATGCTGAGTTTGCAAAATCCAAAAGTCACATCACAGGAAAATGCCAAGTGGATTGGTTGGTGAGTAACTGACATTAGGGATTGTTTTTAAAGAGCTGAAATTTAAATAACCAAAGATAACAGGAACAAAAACAAGGAGGGTAATGGAATAAAAAATTGAATCTCAGAGTAGAACCAGGTGATTGATTAAAAGACGTCTCCTATAAAGAAATCTAAACGGCCGTTTGGGTAAGTACAGTTGGGTTGGACTACTACTATTGGTTATAATTGTTAAAATATCATTCTGTGATTCGTTGTTTGTAAGAAATATACTATAATAACTGATTAGAGAAGAAGTGCCCTAGTTAAATTGTTTTTTTCTAAATTTAACTTCAAGGGGTAAGACATAGCACGAGAGTTCCAAGTCTTGGTTTGCTGCTCTTGTTCCATGTGGGAGACCAGGAATGTTTCTACTTCCCAGGACCAGCGTTTGTGTAGAAGATGTCTCCAGCTGTACCTCCTGGAAGCCCAAGTTTCGGAGCTGCAGCTGCATCTGGGGACACTGAAGCATATCATGGATAACATATGCAGAGAAGTGGTCACACAGCAGGCTCAGACTCCACAGGCAGGAAAGGAACAGGTAACCACCAGGCAGGCAGTGGCTATTCCCCTGCAAAACAGATATACCGTTTTGGATACTGTTGAGGGGAATGGTGTTTCGGTGGATGACAGCAGCAGCTGAATTGTTAGCACCACGGTTGGCTCTGCTGCACAAAAAGCATAGAAATGCAGCAATCATAGGGGATTCAGTTGTGAGAGGAGTAGATAGACGTTCCTGTGGCTGCAAAAGAGACTCTGGAATGGTATGTTGCCTCCTAGGTGCTAGAGTCAATGATATTTGAGTGGTTACAAGACATTCTGAAGGGGGAGGGCGAACAGTCAGTAGTCATGGGATATATCAGTACAAACTGCATAGGTAAATAAGGTCTTAAAAGCAGAATATAGGATGCTGGGAAGCAAGTTGAAAAGAAGGACCTCAAAGGTAATTATCTCAGAATTACTATCGGTGCCACATGCTAGTCAGAATAGAAACAGCAGAATATATGGGATAAATACGTGGCTGAAAATATGTTGTGGTGGGATAGGGGTGGGGTTCAGATTCCTGGGACATTGGGACTGGGTTCTGGTGGAGGTGGGACCTGTATAAACTGGACAGATAAGAAAAGTGATAGGCAGAGAAATCAAGGGCCAGGATCAGATAAGGACACTTTGAAAAAAAGTAGGAACGGGATAAGGAACATGAAAAAGACTAGCCTTAAGGTTTTGAACCTGAATGCTGTGAACATTCAACACAAAGTGGATTAAATAGTTGCACAGGTAGATCCCTTAATAGGGAGATATAGTTGGGATTCTGGAGCCATTGTGGGGTGGTATACAGAGCACCAATCTGTAATGGTAAAATTAAGAATAGCATTCAACAGGAGCTGCACATGATATAGCAACACCTATGATTATGGATGACTTTAATCAGCATATAGGTTGGGGAGTCAAATTAGTCACAATACAAAAGAGCTATATTTCCTGGAGTCTCTACGGGATGGTTTTCCAGAGCAAAATGTTGAGGAACCAACAAGAGAACTGGGTGTTGTGCAATGAGAATGGAATAGTTGGCAATCTAGTTGTGAGAGAACTGTTGGACACGAGTGATCGTAATGTGATAGAATTCTTTGTCAAGGTGGACAGTGATGTAGTTGATTCTGAGATCAGAGATCCTGAGTCACAATAAAGTTAACTATGATGGTATGAGACATTAATTGGCTATGATGGACTGAGAAACATTACTGAAAGCAAGGACAGTGGACAGGCAATGGCGGACATTTAAAGAACAAATAGGTGAATTTCAAAGGTTCTTTAATCCTATTTGTTGCAAGAGTGAGAAGGGAACTGTGGCCAAATCATAGCTTACAAGGGAACTAGAGATAGCATTATTGGATTCAAAGAAGAAGCATGAAAATTGGCAAAATAAAGCAATAGACCTGAGGATTGGTAGTAGTTTAAAATTCAACAAAGGTGGACCAAGGGACTGATTTTAAAAGGGAAAAATAGCTTGTGAAAGTGAGCTAGTGCGAAACATACAAGAACTTTTAAAGTCAGTTTCTAGGCGTGTAAAGAGAAAAAGATTGACAAAAACAGATGTAGGCTCCTTACAGTTTGAAATGGGAGAAATCATAACAGGGAATAAATAAATGGCTGAGGAACTAATTTTGTACTTTTAGTTCTATCTTCACAAATGAAGACATGAATAATGTACTGGAAGTTCTGAGAAACACAAATTTTAGCGAGGAGCTGAAGGAAATCAGTACTAGTAGTTTTAAGGAAATTAATGGGATTGGATGTAGATAAATCTCCAGGCCTTGGTAATCTTCATCCCAGAGTACTTAAGTGGCCCTGAAAATAGATTCATTGGTGGTCATTTTCCAAAATTCTTTGGATTCTGGAATGGTTCCTACAGATTGGAGGGTAGCTAATGTAAGCCCGCTATTCAAAAAGGGAGGTAAAGGAAAACATGGAACTATAGGCCAGTGAGCCTAATGCCGTTATAGGCAGCTGCTAGAGTCCATTAGCAAGGGTTTCATAGCACAGCATTTGGAAAGCTGTGGTATAATCAGACAATGTCAGCATGGATTTACAAAAGTGAAATCATGCTTGATGAATCTACTGGAACCTTTTGAGGATGCAACTAGTAGAATTGACCAGGGAGAACCAGTGGGTGTGGTTTATTTAGACTTTGAGAAGGCCTTCGACAAGGTCCCACATAAACACAATGTAAAGTTAAAGGGCATGGGATTGTGGGTAGTGTCTTGAGCTGACTAGAAAGCTGGCTATCAAACAGGAAGCAAAGAGTTGGAAAAGATGGGTCTTTTTCTGTTTGGCAGGCAGTGACTACTGGGATATTGCAGTGATATGTGCTAGGACCCCAACTGTTTACATTATATATTAATGATTTGGAAGTGGGAACTGAATATATTATCCCTAAATTTGCAGATGATACAAAGTTGGATGGTGAGTTGTGAGGAGGATGCAGAGATGCTTCAACGTGATTTGGACAGGTGGAGTGAGTGAGCAAATGCATGGCAGATGCAGTATAATGTGGATAAATGTGAGATTATCCACTTTGGTAGCAATAATAGGAAAGCAGATTATTATTCTGGTGTAAATTGAGAGTCCTTGGTGTCCTCGTGCATCAGTCACTGAAAGTAAGCATGCAGATACAGCAGGCAGTAAAAATGGCGAAAGGTATGTTGGCCCTCAGTGATAGAATTTCAGTATAGGAATAGAGATGTTTTAATGGACTCTAGCAGCTGCCCTACAACGGCGTTAGGCTCACTAGTCTATAGTTCCATGTTTTTGCTTACCCCCCTTTTTGAATAGCGGGCTTCATTAGCTACCCTCCAATCTGTAGGAACCATTCCAGATTCCAATTGTACAGGGCGTTGGTGAGGCCACACCTGGAGTAATGTGTGCAGTTTTGGTGTTCTTATCTGAGGAAGGATGTCCTTTCTAAAGAGGGAATGCAGCAAAGCTTTGCTAGGCTGATTCCTGGGATGGCAGGACTGTCATATGAGGTGAGACTAGGTCAGTTAGGATTATATTCATTGGAGTTTCAAAGAACGAGAGGGGATCTTGTTGCAACTGATAAAATTCTAATAGGATTAGGCAAGGTAGATTTAGGAAAACTTTTCTGATGGCGGGGGAGCCCAGAACTAGGGGTCATAGTGTGAGGGTAAGGATTTAGGTGAGGAGAAATATCTTCACCCAGAGAGTTGTGAATGAGTGGAGTTCACTACTACAGCAAGTAGTTGCGGCCTAAACATGTGATTTCAAGAAGAACTTAGATTTAGTTCTTGGGGCTAAACGGATCAAGGAATATGGAGGGAAGGCGAGATTAGGGTATTGAATTTGATGATCAACCATAATCATAATGAAAGGCAGAGCAGGCTCAAAAGGCCGAATGGCCTAGTTCTGCTTCTATTTTCTCTGTTTCTATGCGTGATTATCTCTTCAAAGAGCAGTGGGCCCTTGCCCCAAATGATAAGGTGTGTGGAAACCTACATCTTTATTAACATGGAGGGCAGTAGCTTTTACTGATAATACATCTGAATTGTATTCAACCGTGCTCATAAGCAAGAAGCAGAGAAAAAAAGCTTCCATTATATAAAAGACTTTCTCAACTATAAGATGTGGCAGATTGTTCTAAAAGCCTGCAATTGCAATAATTATATCTGACCTATAATTCTGGTAGCAAGAGGAGGGAAGTCATTTAATACTTGGGAGGTGCTAGTCTAGATGGGGTAGAGCAACAAAGAGGTCTGGGTATAGAAATACATCAATCACTAAAAGTTGGGCAACAAAAGATGGGCAAGGCCATCAAAAAAAAGTCAAGCATTGGGCTTTATTTCTCAGGTGTTGCACAGTGGTTAACACTGCTACTTCACTGCCCCAAGGACCCAGGCTCAATTCTGGTCTTGAGTGACTGTGTGGTGTTTGCACGTTCTCCCCATGTCTACATGGGTTTCCTCCCACAGTCCAAAGATGTGAAGGTTGGGTGGATTGGCCATGCCAAATTATGGGGATAGGGAGTGGGCGTGCACTGTGCTGATTGGCTCATTATGCACTGTAGGGTTATTTGGTTCATTGAGAATTGAAAAGTAGGGAAGTTATTTGAAATTGTATTGAACCTTAGTTAAAGCACACTTGATACAGTTCGGTTTTCAATAATGTAAAATAGGTGCAGAGGAACTGGAGAGGCTGCAGAGAGGATTCACAGGGATGATACCAGAAAAGTGATATATGTATATTGGGAAAGGAAGAATATGCTGGGCTCCATCTCTTGGCTGAGATTGAGATTGGTGTATGCTGTGTGGTTTAATGCTGTGTCTTTTATCATGGTAGGCGATCGCTGTTATGTGGTGAGGCTGTGTGATGGCAGTGTTGTTTGGAGAGGCTATTCTTGTGGGGATTGCTGCTCCCACTGGGCTTACTGTTTCTCTGAGGAGCTTACTCAGTAGTGTGTGCTGCTCTAAAGCTTTGCCTTGCTCAACACAGTGCTCATTTTGTGGAGCAGATGTTCCTGTGGTTTGATATATGGTACAGTAGTTCAAAGTGATGTAAATGCAGTTCATTAAGAGCAGAAAGCTCTGGGGATACCATCTCTTGTGACCTTTTGTAGGATTGAATCTTGTAGATTTATTTTCTGCTGAAGAAACCCTTAGTCTTTGTCATCAGCTTCACTTCACAGCTCATGACAACAATCCTGCTGACAAGGATTTAGGATGACTTAGATGGCACAGTGGCACAATGGCTAGTGTTGCTGCTTCAGTGCCAGGGACCCATGTTCAATTATGGTATTGGGTGACTGGCTGTGTGGAGTTTGTGTGTTCTTCCTATGTTTACACAGGGTTCCCTCCTAATGCTCCAATTTCCTTCCATAATCCAAAGGTGTATAGATTAGATGGATTGTCCAAAAATGTGTGGTGAGGTGGATTGGCCATAGGGCAGGGGGAAGGAGGTGATGGGGAAGCCTTGGTGGTGTTCTTTTGGAAAGTTGGTGCAGACTTCATGGGCCGAATGGCCTGTTTTTTTGCACTGTAGGGATTCAGTGTTTCTATTGCAGCTTTTCCCCATTGTGTGCTTCCATGCTGTAAACCTCTCTGACTCTATTGCGGGCAATTGGGACTAGTTTAGGGGTTTAAAAAAAGAGCGGCATGGACAAGTTAGGCTGAAGGGCCTATTTCCATACTCTGTGACTCTGTGACTGTGGACAGTTGGTGCCAACTCCTTTCCCAATTCAATTTGGAAGTAGTTGTTTTCTTTTTAATTGCCTTCTTCCTGTTTTGTGCATTCATCAGGTAAAGCTTTTTTCCCCATGCAATCATGTTACAGCCATAAAAATTCTTGCTACAATGATGGTTAGCCCACCCAAAATAGCATTTATTGAGTTAATCCAAACCTCACCTGGCCAATCCTTCCAATCTCTCCAATTCGAACTCAGGCTTATGGGCATTGCTGGGAAGTTTGGCATGTCTTTACCCTCTGCCCCAAGAAGAAAGTGCTGGACTGTTTTCTAGAAGGTGATCTGATGCAGTGGAGGATTTTGCCAGGTTATTTGAAAACATTTCAGCATCGACCATGTTGTTGTGGGATTAAAGTCACATGTTGGCCAGACGGGACATTTTCTATTCCTGAAGAATGTGAGTGAACCATTTTTTTTAAGATAGTCCAATCGCGTCTTCACAGTCAGTCTGGATGTTTTGATAATTTGGTCAATATAAAATGGAATGTTCTTTCTGAAGTAACCCATGCATGTTTCTGAGTGTGGTGGAACAAGCTTCCCTGCAACTGTGTTTGATTCCAGCAAGTTGAGTCAGCTCTGCATGAAGATCAGCAAGGAAGAGCTGGGCTGCTGTGGGGCCCATCTCATGGATGAAATTAGACAAGCTTGTGAGTGACCTCAAACACCTAGACCGGAGAGTACAGTTTGTGTGTTCAAGTCAGGAATTTGGTGCAGAGGAGGAAGGTAGTTAGCTTTTGAACCTTGAATACTTGTGGTCTGTATAAGCTAGAGCAAGTATTGGCATTAGGGTAATGTAACTGAACTAGTAATCCAGTGACCCAGACTAATGCTCTGGGAACGTGAGTTCAAATCCCATCATGGCAACTAGTGAAATTTAAATTCAATTAATTCATAAATCAGAAATTGAAAGCTAGTCTCAGTAATGGTAACCATGCAAAAACTGATCTGATTCACTAATGTCCTCTGGGGAAGGAAATCTGCTGTTCTTACCCAGTCTCACTTACTAGTGACTCCAGACTTAATTTGCTTGATGGTTAACTGCTCTCCAAGGGCAATTAAGGATGGACAACTTGGCTGAGGCAATAGGTGGCATTGGCTTATCCTGCTGGAAAAGCCTGAACAATGGCTTATGGTCTGATATGATAGATGGACTGGGTGAAATTTCTTCATGGCATAAATTACTGCTAGGCTTTCTTTGTTGATTTGTGAATACTTTTCCTCAGTATCTGACAAAGTCCTCAAAACAAATGCAATTGGTCTCTTCATACCATCTGCTATTCTATGGGATAGAACTCCCATGGAATGGCAGGGCGTCACAAGTAACTTGTTCGGCTTGAAGTGAGTGGGCAATGTCAACAATTGTAAAGCCTCATTGATGCTTTTTTAAAAGCTGGTTTGGGGGAACAGAATTGTTGATACTCTCTACAGGAACCTTTCTTAGTACTTCACTTGACCTTTCCTAGGAAGGACTTCAGTTCTGTCATATTCTTAGTTGCAAGCACTCTCTTTATAGCTTTCAACTTGTCAACTATTTGCATCCAATTTGCAACCCAAGGTGCATAACCTCCTCAGCTTGAAAAATACATTTCTCACGTTTGAAATGTATGCTAGCTTCCTTAAACTTCTTAAGAACATCCTCCAGGTTTGCACCATGTTCTTGGGAGATGCACTTGTAACTAAGACATCACCCAAATATACCACAACTTTGGGGACTCCCTGTAATAGGGAGTGCTGAAAAATGATGTGGGCTGACAAAACACCAAATGACAATTGAGTGAATTGATGTAACTAACTGTGGGTATTTATTGTAACCAACTTCCAGTTCTAGTTGTTGATAAGCATGACTTCGGTCTGGTTTAGTCTATTTGAGGCCTCATGCTAACTTAGCATGATACCTTTGAAAATGTGCCGCATCAAAGATTGCCACAAGTTAAAGTTGCACAGTGTTATGGGTAATGCATTAGCATGGATAGAGGATTGGTTAACTAACAAAAAGCAAAGAGTGGGGATAAATGGGTGTTTTTCTGGTTGGCAATCAGTGACTAGTGGTGTGCCTCAGGGATCAGTGTTGGGACTGCAATTGTTTATAATTTACATGTTTATGGATGAAAAGGGATTGGTTTAGGCTAGTGGGTCATTGTTTTGTAACTGGTCGGCGCAACATCGTGGGCCGAAGGGCCTGTTCTGCGCTGTAATGTTCTATGTTCTATGTACATGGATGATTTAGAGTTGGGGGACCAAATGTAGTGTGTCAAAATTCACAGATGACATTAAGATAGGTGGAAGAGCAAAGTTTGCAGAAGACACTGAAAGTCTGCAAAGGGATATGGATAATCTAAGTGAGTGGGTGAGGGTCTGTCATATATTTTGGTAAGAATAACAGCAAAATGGACTATTATTTAAATGATATAAAATTGTAGCATGCTGCTGTGCAGAGGGACCTGGGTGTCCTTGTGCAGGAATCTCAAGGAGTTGGTTTGCAGGTGCAGCAGGTAATTAAGAAGGCAAATGGAATTTTGTCCTTCATTGCTAGAGCAATGGAGTTTAATACAGCAAGATTATGTTGCAGTTGTATAAGGTGCTGGTGAGGCCACACCTGAAGTACTGTGTACAGTTTTGGTCTCCTTACTTGATAAAGAATATGTTGGCACTGGAGCGGGTGCAGAGGAGATTCACTAGGTTGATTCAGGAGTTGAGAGGGTTGGCTTATGAAGAGAGACTGAGTATACTGGGGCTATAGTCATTGGAGTTCAGAAGAATGAGGGGAGATCTTATAGAAACATATAAGATTATGAAGGGAAGTTGTTTCCACTGGTGGGTGAAACAACAACTAGGGGCACGGCCTCAAAATAAGGGGAAGCAGCTTTAGGACTGAGTTGAGGAGAAACTTATTCAGCCAAAAGGTTGTGAATCTGTGGCATTCCTTGCCCAGTGAAGCAGTTGATGCTACCTCATTGAATGTTTTTAAGGCAAGGATAGATAAATTTTTGAACAGTAAAGGAATTAAGGGTTATGGTGAGCAGGCGGGTAAGTGGAGCTGAGTCCACAAAAAGATCAGCCATGATCTTATTGAATGATGGAGCAGGCTCGAGGGGCCAGATGGCCTATTCCTGCTCCTAGTTTTTATGTTCTTATGTTTATGTTCTTCTGCTCTCAGAATGGGATAACAATTTAGCTAGGCTTCCCCGTCTACTGTTAGTTTGGCATCCCCACAGTTTCAGGACAGGAATGATGAGTATGGCCCATTGGTAAAACTGCACACGCTTTCAACCTGTTCAGTTTAAATTCTGTTTTTTGGCATGACACATAGAGCTCTGGGCTAGCTTGGAAAAACCTGGATGTAGTCTCAGGGTTTAGGTAAATTTTAGCTTTAACTGCTTTTATCTGACCCAGTTCTCTCTGGAGTACCTCCTGATAGTTACATAAGAGTTCTTTGAATCCTCCATTAAATATTTCCAGCCAATCCCAGTTTTATTTGTTTTAACTAGTTCTGTCCTTCAGTCACAATGAAGGATAGCTGAGCTGATTGGATCCTATAGGATACATGCATGAGCTTGTCCCCACCATTTTTAATGCCCCTCAAGTGTGCATCACTAGACTTCAGGGTCACAGCCCCTTCTGGAGATGTGTTTTGTTCTATGACAATGGCCACACCAGTGTCCACTCCATTTTCAGCATTTGGTCATTGACCATTAAAAGAATCTCAGTGGGAGGTATCTTGTAGAGGTGGAGAGACTCTTCCCGCTCAGAAAGGACAGTAGGACTAGGGGGCACAGCCTCAAGATAAAGGGGGGGCGGTTTAGAATAGAGTTGAGGAGGAACTTCTTCACTCAAAGGGTGGTGAATCTCTGGAATTCTCTGCCCGTTGAAGTGGTGGAAGCTGCCTGGCTAAATATTTTTAAGACGCGGGTCGATGGGTTTTTGATAAGCGAGGGGATTAAAGGTTATGGGGAGAAGGCGGGAATGTGGAACTGAGCCACGACAGATCAGCCATGATCTTATTGAATGGTGGAGCAGGCTCGAGGGGCTAGATTGCCTACTCCTGCTCCTATTTCTTACGTTAAACTGGACCTGATTTTGTGTTTAAGCCTTGGAATCCTCCTTTGGTTCCTTCATGGGTTGTTTTCACTATTTTGTTTTCTGAAGTGTTTGCACAGCTTGCTTTGCAGGTGTCCTTTTCTGCATCTGTAACAGATAAAATTCTTGCACCAGCATGTCTCTTGGGAGTGATCTCTGAAAATATTCCTCAGACGCTGGTGCTAAACGATTTTTCTCTCTTTGCTCAGGCCCCATTGCACCCTCACTCAGCTGTTCCTAATGGCAGCTGTTTCCGACCACAATTGGTTCACCTTGTTCTGCATGCACACCATGCTCAGCACAATAGTCAGCTGGGCCATCTCTGCTGCTTTCTCCAGTGAATCTTAGTTCACTGGAGAACTAGCGGTTTCTTTTGGGTGTTGGGGTTGTTGATACCACAAATTGAATGATCCCTCAACATGTCTCATAATGAAATTCTCAGCCAGCTGTCAAAGTCTAACCACAAAGCTGGAAACTGTCTCTCCTGGATGCATAATAGCAGAGTGGAATTTGTACCTTTGCATGATAATGAAAGGTTGAGGTTTAATGTGATCCTTAACTACATTGGCTAACAAGTTGTAGGTTTTTGTGTTTGGAGCTTTGGATGACGTCAACCTGCTCAGCAGATTGTAAGTCAATAGGCCGCAGACTGAAATCACTTTCTGCTTCACCTAGGTTGTTATTTCATTTGCTTCGAAAAAATATGCAGTTTCTCAATATATTATTCCTGACTCTCAACTTCACGATGGAATAGTTCTATTTTCCTGAATAGCAGCACCGTTAAAATGTATCTTTTCCTCCTTGGACTTTGAGTGATCACTCTCTTTCCCTCACTAACTTTGCGTTCAACAATTGATCTGGTTTGTCCTCTTCGCTGTGAAAACTCAAGGTGACTTACTATCGCAGGTATAAAACAAGAATGTTTATTCAATGAGAAGAAACTGTTTATAATTAAAGGATTTGCAACACAACAACACAGGTCTGCCCCCAACAAATCTCCAACTTGCTCTGTGCACTTTCAGCCCCAGGGATTTATGCCCTTGGTCCTGATTGGCTGAGGTTCATGTACTTGCGCTCCATTGGTTCAAGCCCATCATGTGACCTGTGAAGGATCACCTTTTCAAGGGGCAAGCTACCACAATAAGTATGTACTAAAAGAAGCTAAAACAAACAAATTTATTAATAATTGAAATCAAGAGATGACAGACTACACTGGGGTATATGGGAGTTTGTGGACAGCAAGACTGTCCTGAGTGAATGCAAAATAGTTGTCTCAATCTCAGTCATTGGAATTGACTGAGAATTGGAGACACGCTAACATGTAAGGGAAGGAAAGCAGCTGACTAAATATTTTGCTTCCGACTTGGGTCACACCCCATGAACACAACACTGACCAATTGTGATATGGAGATGCCAGCATTGGACTGGGGTGGGATCAGTAAAAAGTCTCATAAAACTCACCTGATGAAGCTCTGAAAGCTTGTGATTCCAAGTAAACTTGTTGGATTTTAACCTGGTGTTGTGCGACTCCTCAATGAAAAATTAGAACGAGATTGGTGTGAGTCAAGGGCCCATGTTATGCAGAGGATAAAGAGATGATGGCTAACTGTTTGATCAGCTGTTAGCTCTGCTATTGTTCTTTTCAGGTTAGAAGTAATTTTAGACTGACCTATAAGGCTAAAAATGCAATATTAAGACTATCTAGGAGGCTAGAAGCATGTAGTTATGTAAAGTGGTCCATTTAGTGAATTCATTGCTGCTTCACAAGAGGTCCTATGTTTCTGGTCAAAATCCGTTGCTTCTGTTAGGAGTGAAGTGGTGGCTGTTAACACACCTCAAGGAATAAGGAGCCTCCATGTCTCAGTCTTCATTATTGCACAGGCCGAGGAGCTAATTAGTCCGTGAGCCTGAGCGGTTTGTGATTATAATTGGTCTTGCCATGAAGTATGAGGTTCCGCAAGGATGAGTATGGTACTCTTTTGTTCTTATAATCTCTGTTTGAAGCGTCCAGAACAGATGGTCAATCTCGAGTCATGTGACCTGCTGCAGCCATCTTTCGGATCAGTAAAAGTCAATTTTAAAATAGAAAAAAAAATCTGGTTTGTCTGCAGTTTTGATTTCTTTCTTACTAACATGTTGGTTTGTTGCCTGGTGCCAAGATAAGACACATCTCAAAGCAGATTGAAAGGATATGGGAGAGGGAGTGGGAGGATCCAGTTACTGTGATTCATGTTATGACCAACAGTATGGGGAAGAATAGGCAAGAGGTTCTGTTTCAAGAGCGTCAAGAACAAGGAGCAAAATAAAAGGACAAGATTTAGAGGGCTATAATCTCTGGATTATTATCTGAACCATGTGAAAACTAACCAAGGGATAAGGAGATTAATGAGATGAGCTTGTGGCTGTGAGAAAGAGGAGATTCATTTCATGATGCACTAGATCCAGTTTTGGGGCAGGGAGGAGCTGTGCCACTGGGACCAGAGTGTAAGTGGATTGGAGAAATACGGCAGTCGCTTGGACTTTAAGCTACTAAAGGGAGTAGGGGAGAGCTTGACTAAAAAAGGTAGTTCAGATAAAAGGTCAAAAACAAACAATAGGCAGTAGAATAACAGTCGGAAACTAGGTCATATAAAAGATTAAGCTAGGAATAGGAAATAAAAAACCTGTGTATAAAACTACAGAGCAGACAGGGTAGGGTATTTAATGTAAATAAATGCTCTTATAGAAACTCAGGTTGTAAGTAACAGATTGAATGAATTTAAAGCACAAATTCAATTTAGAACATAGAACATAGAACACTACAGCACAAACAGGCCCTTCGGCCCACGAGTTGCGCCGATCACATCAACACCTACCAACCTACAGACCTATCTATAACCCTCAATCTCATTAAACCCCATATACTCATCCAGAAGTCTTTTAAAAGACCCCAGCGAGTTCGCCTCCACCACCACTGACGGCAGCCGATTCCATTCACTCACCACCCTCTGAGTGAAAAACTTACCCCTAACATCACTTCTGAACTTCCCTCCCTGCACCTTAAATCTGTGTCCTCTCGTAGCAACCATTTCAACCCGGGGAAATAGCCTCTGAGAGTCCACCCTATCTATTCCTCTCAACATTTTGTAAACCTCTATCAGGTCGCCTCTCAACCTTCGTCTCCCCAGGGAAAAGAGTCCCAGCTCCCTCAACCTAACTTCATAAGGCATGCCTCCCAGTCCAGGCAACATCCTTGTAAATCTCCTCTGTACCCTTTCAATAGCTTCTACATCTTTCCTATAGTGAGGCGACCAGAACTGCGCACAATACTCTAAATGAGGCCTGACAAGGGTCTTATAAAGTTGCAGCATTACCAATTTGGAGCATATGACATGATGGTTGTTACTGAGACATAACTACAAGATGATCGTGACTCAGAATTAAATTTACCAAGTTGGAGATTTGCAGAAAAGACAGGAAAATGTGGAGGGGGAGGAGTCACCTGAGTGAAATACAGATGAAATGAACGATGAGAGGATTTCTGCCTGAAGAACATGGGTCAACTGATACTGTGGATGAAAACTCAAACTCTTAAATTATTGTGTAACAAACCTCCTTTATCGTACTATATCAAGTTACCACAAAATTATACCAGGCACCAAACTTCATTATACACAAAGCAATTAATTTCTGACTTTGTTACTAACTAACTAACCTTTGACCGACACTGTTATACAAACAAGTATTCAAAACGTATTCAAACTTCGCAAAATATCTGAACTCAACACTTGGACAAGGAGGCCATAATTCTCTCAAACATAGAACACTACAGCACAAACAGGCCTTTCGGCCCACAAGTTGTGCCAATCACATCTATACCTACCAAGCCATAGAACTATCTGTAACTCCCAATCCCATTAGATCCCATGTACTCATCCAGAAGTCTTTTAAAAGACCCCAGCGAGTTCGCTCTGCCACCACCGACGGCAGCCGATTCCACTCACTTACCACCCTCTGAGTTAAAAACTTATCCCTAACATCAGAAGGATCTCGGGGTCCGGGTTCACAGGACTCTTAAATCGGCCTCGCAGGTGGAGGAGGTGGTCAAGAAGGCGTATGGTGTACTGGCCTTCATTAATCGAGGGATTGAGTTTAGGAGTCGGGAGGTAATGCTGCAACTTTACAGGACCCTTGTCAGGCCTCATTTGGAGTACTGTGCGCAGTTCTGGTCGCCTCACTATAGGAAAGATGTAGAAGCTATTGAAAGGGTGCAGAGGAGATTTACAAGGATGTTGCCTGGACTGGGAGGCATGCCTTATGAAGATAGGTTGAGGGAGCTGGGACTCTTTTCCCTGGAGAGGCGAAGGTTGAGAGGCGACCTGATAGAAGTTTATAAAATGTTGAGAGGAATAGATAGGGTGGACTCTCAGAGGCTATTTCCCCGGGTTGAAATGGTCGCTACGAGGGGACACAGATTTAAGGTGCGGGGAGGGAGGTACAGAGGTGATGTTAGGGGTAAGTTTTTCACTCAGAGGGTGGTGAGTGATTGGAATCGGCTGCCGTCGTCGGTGGTGGAGGCGAACTCGCTGGGGTCTTTTAAAAGACTTCTGGATGAGTATATGGGGTTTAATGGGATTGGGGGTTATAGATAGGTCTATAGATTGGTGGGGTTGATGCGATCGGCGCAACTCGAGGGCCGAAGGGCCTGTTTGTGCTGTAATGTTCTATGTTCTATGTTCTATGTTCTATCTCCTCTGTACTTGCCTCCCAGCACTTTAAATCTGTGTCCTCTCGTAGCGACCATTTCAGCCCTGGAAAATAGCCTCCGAGAATCCACCCTATCTATTCCCCTCAACATTTTATAAACCTCTATCAGGTCGCCTCTCAACCTTCGTCTCTCCAGGGAGAAGAGACCTAGCTCCCTCAACCTATCTTCATAAGGCATGCCTCCCAATCCAGTCAACATCCTTGTAAATCTCCTCTGCACCCTCTCAATAGCTTCCACATCCTCCCTGTAGTGAGGTGACCAGAACTGCGCACAGTACTCCAAGTCGGGTCTGACAAGGGTCTTATGAAGTTTCAACATTACCTCCCGACTCCTAATCTCAATCCCTCGATTAATGAAGGCCAGTACACCATACGCCTTCTTGACCACATCCTCCACCTGCGAGGCCGATTTAAGAGTCCTATGGACCCAGACCCCAAGATCCTTCTGCTCTTCAACACAGCTAAGACTCCTATACCCTTGATATTGTACTCCTTCATCCCATTGGTCCTGCCAAAATGGACCACTACACATTTATCGGTGTTGAAGTCCATCTGCCATTTCTTCGCCCATTCTTGCGTCCTATCTATGTCACAGTGCAACTTCTGACATCCCTCTAGACTATCCACAACACCACCAATCCTTGTATAGTTGGCGAACTTCCTAACCCATCCCTCCACTTCCTCATCCAGGTTATTTATGAAAATGACAAACAGCAAGGGTCGTAGGACAGATCCCTGGGGCACTCCACTGGTGACTGAACTCCATGCAGAAAAAGACCCATCCACAACCACTCTCCGCTTTCTGCAGGCAAGCCAGTTCTGGATCCACAAGGCCAAAGCCCCTTGGATACCATGCCCTCTCACCTTTGCAAGAAGTCTTGCATGGGGGACCTTATCAAACACCTTGCTGAAGCCTATGTAAACCACCGCTCTTCCTTCATCAATGTGTTCAGTCACATTTTCAAAGAACTCAACCAGGCAACATGACACACAGATATGCGTTCAATCGTTGTCTGTTCAAGGCATGGCAACAGCCACTGTCCAATCAATTCCCATGTTTGCTCCATAGCTGCATTTCCTGTTCTTTGCTGCTTTCTCAATCCTTAACCTGATAAAGAGTTATCCCTTTTAACTATCAGGCCTTATGAATGCCCATCAGGTTACAGGTTATAATGCTAAATAAATATTGGAGACTATATGGGTAGAGTTAAGAAGTAGAAAGGGATTTACTGTAGAAGGGGTTGTATATATGCCCACGGTAGCAGCTGTGAAGCTGTGGATCGTATAATTGCAGCAGTGAGACAAACATGTAGCAAAGGCAATGTGGTTTTAATGGGAAATTTTTAACACTCAAATTGGGATTAAGAAATGGACATAGTGGTTCCCAAACTAGTTTCCAATGTGACTCCAATTTTAATACTTGAAAATTAGTGCCACCCCAACAAAAACATTAGGGCAGTAAAGCAGCATTGAATATATAATAAAGTTTGCATATAAAAATGAAGATTCCTTCTGCATTCAAATGCAAAAATGTTTTTACTTAATATACTGTCAGACATTTAAGAAAAATCAAATTTTTAATTTTTCACGTAGGATTTAAAATTACATATTGGGAAGTCCACGACTAGGGGACATCATTTAAAACTTGGACAGACCTTTGTCACAAGTAAGGCTTACATTAACACTGCAATGAAGTTGCAGTGAAATTCCCCTAGTCTCCACACTCGGGCACTTGTTTGGTCAATGCACCTAACCAGCGTGTCTTTCAGACTGTGGGAGGAAACCGGAGCACCTGGAGGAAACCCCAGCAGATAGGTGAAGAATGTGTAAACTCCACACAGACAGTGACCCACACCGGGAATCAAACCTGGGTCCCTGGTGCTGTGAGGCAACAGTGCTAACCACTGTGCCATGTGCTGCTCTTCAGCTGCCCTTTAGAAGTGAAATTAGAGAGGACTTGTGCACAGAAAGGCTGATAGAACTTTGGAATTCTCTTCTATACACAAACAACAATTGAAGCCAGTTAAGGTTTGTAGATTATTGTGAACAAATGGTGTAAGGGATATGGGGCAAAAGTACATTGAATGCAAAGATGTGCAGGCTAGTTGGATTGGCCATGCTAAGTTGCCCCTTAGTGTTCAACGATGTGCAGGTTAGGTGCAGTAGCAAGGTAAATAGGTAGGGTTACGGAGATAGAGCCTGGGTGAGATGTTCTGTTGGAGAGCTGGTGCACATTAGGTCAGCCGAATGGCTGCTTCTTGCACTGTAGGGAATCTATGAATTTTGGAATTGGCCTGTGAGATGAAACTGGCTGTCTGAATGTGAAACATTCCATGGCGTAATTGGATGAAAAACATTGAGTTCTGGCTGACTTATTCTCCACATATCACTGATAGCTTATGTGGTCATTTATCATCTTAATGTTTATAAATGTGCAGTAATAAAGAATTAAGAAAAGTGTAGTCCTTAAGTTAAGATGCTAAACTGGGGGAGGCTAATTATAACAATATTAGGCAAGTACTGAAGACTGTAGTTTGGGGACAGATGTTTGAGGGCAGATCAACAACTGGAATGTAGGAGACTTTCAAGTGTAAGTTGATAGGGATTCAGGGTGGGCACATTCCTGTGAGGATGAAGGATAATATGGCAAATTTTGGAAACCTTGAGACAGGTATTGTGAGCCCTTTCCAAAGAGAAAAAGGAAGCATTTGTCAAAGTTTGGAGGCTGGGAACACACGAAGCAAGTGTGAAATACAAGAAAAGTAGAACAAAACTTAAACAAGGAGTAAGGAGGGCTAAAAGGGGTCACAAAAAGTCATTGGTCATCAGGATTAAGGAAAGTCCCAAGGCTTTTTATACATATATAAAGAGCAAGAGGGTAGCCAGGGAGAGGTTTGGCCCACTCAAGGACAGGGGAGGGAATCTATGCGTGGAGCCAGAAGAAATGGGTGAGGTATTAAATGTGTACTTTGCGTCAGTAATCACCAAAGAGAAGGACTTGGTGGATGATGAATCTGGGGAAGAGTGTGTAGATACTTTGAGTTGAGGAGGAGGTATTGGGGTTCTTGAGAAACATTAAGGTAGACAAGTCCCCAGGGCCTGATGGGATATACCCAAAATATTGAGAGAGGCAAGGGAGGAAATTGCTGGGGCCCTGAGAGAAATCTTTGCAGCCTCACTGGCTACATGAGATGTCCCAGAGGATTGGAGAATAGTCAATGTTATTCCTTTGTTTAAGCAGGGTAGCAAGAATAATCCAGGTAATTACTGGCTGGTGAGCCTTACGTCAGTGGTAGGGAAATTATTGGAGAGGATTCTTCGAGACAGGATTTACTCCCATTTGGAAATAAGTGGACATATTAGCGAGAGGCAACATGGTTTTGTGAAGGGGAGGTCATGTCTCACTAACTAGATTGACTTTTTCGAGGAAGTGACAAAGATGATTGATGAGGGAGGGCAGTGGATGTTGTCTACATGGACTTTAGTAAGGCCTTTGACAAGGTTCCTCGTGGCAGACTGTCGCATGGGATCAGGTGTGAGCTGGCAAAGTGGATACAGAACTGGCTCGGTCATAGTTGATAGAGGGTAACAGTGGAAGGGTGTGTTTCTGAATGGAGGGCTGTGACAAATGGTGTTCCTCAGGAATCAGTGCTGGGATCTTTACTGTTCAGAATATATATAAATGGTTTGGAGGAAAATGTGAGCTGGTTTGATTACTAAGTTTGTGGATGACACAAAGATTGGTGGATTTGAATGATACAGCAAGATATAGATCACTTGGAGGCTTGGGTAGAGAGATGGCAGATGGAGTTTAATCCGTACAAATGTGAGGTAATGCATTTTGGAAGAGGTAATACAGATCAGAAATATACAGTAAATGGCAGAACCCTTAAGAGTATTGATAGGCAGAGGGATCTGGGTGTACAGGTACACAGATCACTGAAAATGGCAATACAAGTAGAGAAGGTAGTCAAGAAAGCATACAGCATACTTGCCTTCATCGGTCGGGGCACTGAGTTTAAAAATTGGCAAGTCATATTGCATCTTTATAGAACCTTAGGCTGCACTTGGAATATAGTGTTCAATTCTGGTCGCCACACCACCAGAAGGATGTGGAGACTTTGGAGAGGGTACAGAAAAGATTTATGTGGATATTGCCTGGTATGGAGGGCATTTGCTATGAGGAGAGGTTGGAGAAACTTGGTTTGTTCTCAATGGGAAGACAGAGGTTGAGGGGTGACTTGATAGAAGTCTACAAGATTGTAAAGGGCATGGACAGAGTGGATAGTCAGAAACTTTTCCCCAGGTGCGAGGGGAAAGGTTTAAAGAAGATGTACGAGGCAAAATTTTTTTACAGACCGTGGTGAGTGCCTGGAACTCGCTGCTGGGGGAGGTGGTGGAAGCAGATAACGGTGAGTTTTAAGCGTCATCTGGACAAATACATGAATAGGATGGGAATAGAGGGATATGGTCCCTGGAAGGGTGGGGGTTTTAGTTCAGTTGGGCAGCATGGTCAGTGCAGGCTTGGAGGGCCGAAGGGCCTGTTCCTGTGCTGTAATTTTCTTTGTTCTTTATTACAGTGTCTTCACTTTCTAAAGTGACATTAAGTAACACTTGGGATGTTGGGAACAATTTTGCACCACCCCATACACAGGAAGGCATGGATTATGAAGCTGTCGGCGATGTCTGACCCTGAATGGGATTTACTAACTGATCTTGTTTGACTTGTTCTGATTGATTAGGATGGAGGGGAGTAAGGAATAGAAATTCTGATTGAAGAACTGCAAGATTCAAGGGCAAAATGGGTCTGAAGTGAAATGAACAGAGATCCTGTTCTCAGAGCAGTGTGTAATTAGAACAACTAATGTCATGTTTTCACCCATTTCAAGTGGGAAAATATCCTATGAAGATGTCTTAGTGCAAGTATAAAAAAGTGTACAGGGGCCTTTACTCTGTATCCAACCTGTGTTATTCTTGACAGTCTAAAAATTATTTTCTGATGCTTTGAAGTTTACTGGTCTCCTTGACGAGACACCCTTGCTTGAACACTATCCTATGTTTGAAATTAATTTAGTGAAGAAAATGCTTGTCCTTGACAAGCGATGATCTTTGGGATAATGTGTACATGATGGAGGTTATATTCAATGTTCAAAATCAATGTTGTTCTGCTCTCGTTTATTGATTACAAAAGACTGCAATGATTTTTCCATAGTGTGTGTTCCCTGAGAAGCTAATACAGAGTAAGTTCCAGTCTGCTGTTTCATTTCCTGTTGACAGGGTAAACTAAATAACATGAAAAATGTAGGGATCCCTGACTTGGGAGGTTTTAGATTGCAGCAAGTGGATGATGAGGTACTGCAGCCAAGTTCATTGCTGAAGCAACCTGAATGCTCTTTGTATATCAGTCTCCCTGCAATATCCAGCCCATTACAGTCCCTGTACCCTTCTTGTTTCCCCCTCACGCTCGCTCTCGCGCATGCTCCCTCTCTCTCGTGTCATGCTGTGTCCCTATCCTGCTGTGTCCAATTCTCCCCATCTCTGTCTTACTCTTATCTCTCCATCCTCCCTTTATTCCTCTTGCCATTTATCCCCTTCTCTTTTCCTTCTTACCACTCCCTCCCACCACTCTCACTTAAGAGCACTTTAGGGAGTAGGTGGGAACATAGAGCTGGTATTGAAGAGAAGATTCGTGACTGGAGATGCAGTGTGAAATTATATAGTTCTGATATCACTGCATTCTCGTAGATTAATTACAGATCAGTAAACCTTGAAACTGGAGATGGGGATGTGATTAATATCTAATAATAACTCTGGAGATTGGAGGCAATGTTTTGCGACTCTCAGTCATTTTGCATCCCTGTTTTAGCAGCGGGAAGGGTATTATGCAAGTTTGTTTATTGAGTTCCTGGGCTTTTAAATACTGTATTGTTAAAAGCAAAAACAATCTGATTTTTTTGATCATTTAGTTGGATAATTTTTGCTGACAAGGCCCAGCCTTTATTGCTCGTCCATAGTTGCCCTTGAGAAGGTGGTGATGAGCTGCCTTCTTGACCTGCAGTCCATGTGGTGCAAGTACACCCACAGTGCTGTTAGGGAGGATTTTCACTTAGAGACAGTGAAGGAATGACGATATATTTTCAAGTCCAGTTGGTGATGTTCCCAGGTATCTGCTGCTTTTGCCCTTCTAGATGGTATGGGTTCTGGGTTTGGGAGGTGCTGTCTAAGGAACCTTAATGAATTCCTGCAGTTCATCTTGTAGATAGTACGCATGGCTGCCGCTGTGTCAGTGGTGGAGGGAGTGAATTTTTGTGGAAGACATAGCAATGAAATAGACTACTTTGTCCTGGATGGTGTCAAGCTTCTTGAGTGTTGTTGAAGCTGCACTCATCCAGGCAGCTAGAGAGTGTTCAATCACACTCCTGATTTGTGCCTTATGGGTGATGGACTGGCTTTGGGGAAGCAGTCCTGCCATTGTGCTGAGGATCAAAGTTTTAATGTTGAATACTCATCTCCAGCCATACATCAACATGCTATCATGTAACAAGATGGCTCCTCTTTTGTTTTGCAGAGATACCATGTGGAGGCTGTTCACTGGCTCTCTGACTGTGGATGAGAAGTCCAGTGTTATCCTGCATGATGTTCGAGAAATAGAGTCTTGGATTTACAGACTGCTGCACTCCCCTGTGCCTGTCCCAGGCCAGAAGAGGGTGGATGTGGAGATCTTGCCCCGGGAGCTCCAGCCAGCCCTTACGTTTGCACTCCCAGACATGGCCCGTTTCTCCCTGGTGGACTTCCCACTACACCTGCCCCTTGAGCTGCTCGGAGTTGAGCCCTGCCTCCAGGTGCTCAGCTGTATCTTACTGGAACACAAGGTGAGGAGAAACATGATCCCTCCATGCTCAATGTATTAAACAGATAAAAGGAGATAAAGGTTCCAAGTTTCTCCAGTATTATCACCTGATTTATGGGACACTGCATTTGTTCTAAAATAAGTCAACTATTTCAATTTCAAAGCTTGGCTTTGTATGTTATTAAAAAATAAATCACACTAAACTGTGACGCAAATGATGAGATTAACGCTACTTCATTCTGAGTAGTACTGGGGGTAAGTCACAGTTCAATCCAAAGCACACTGAACCCTGCAGATGAGGAACACACATCACAACAACCAGGTACATTTCTATAGTTTATCAAATGTGCAGAGTTAGTTGAACAAATATCTTGTTGGTTGTGTGGTGGGAGGAGATTACAGATGTGGTGGGGGCTGATTGCGGAGTGATTTAAAGCAAGGTGAGAATTTTAAAATCAAACCATCGCTTAACTGGGAAGCAATATTGGTGAGAAAGCACAAGGAAGAGAGGAGATTGGACCCAGTGTGAAGCACGGAAGTTTACGGAAGATAGAAGGTAGGCAGCGTTCATTGGCTTTGTCAATCCTAGAATTAACAAATGAATAAATATAGCTTTCCATAGCAGCTAGTGTCAGGGGGATTAGCAGAGTAAATATGTGGGGTTACAGGAATAGGATCTGGATGTGATCACCATCTCTAATGCTGGTGATGTTACAGAGATAGAAATGGGATGGCCTTAGTGGTAGGAACAACATGAGGCTGGAAGCTTCTCTTAGGGTCAGTTTGACGAGCTTGTGACTAGACTGGTATAGGCTGAAACTGATGGAGTCAGTTGCTGTGGGGAGCAGAGTTTGAAGTAGAAACCAGACACACTGACTTCAGGTTTTGCAATATTTAGTTGGAAGAGATTTCTGCTGATGAGTGCTGGCTGTAGATGGGCAAACTGATGATTTTGGAACAGTGTTCAGAGAGCTGGTGGTGAGATAGAGTTGAGAATCTTCAGGGCAGGTGTGAAAGTAAAAGCATAAAACAGTGAGCGGGCAATCCTGTTCACACTGAGCCCTGACATTACTGGGCCTGCAATTTAACATGACGTGATGAACAATGAAGTGACGAAGGTTAAAGATTCAATCCCATCTCACACAACTGAAAAGTATGAAGGTCACCAGTTTAAAGTACAGGTAGATTGGCTGATGTGAGCTAGATCTTCAGATTGTTTGGAATCGAATTCAGCATGGAGCACTGGAGATGCAGTGCTTGGGTCAGCTTGAACAATTTGAAGGGATTCAACAGCTCTATTTTATCCAACTTGGTATTTAATAAATTGATGCTGTCTCACCATCAAAAATTGGTTTAATAAGTTGATGCTGTGTCACCATCAGGAATTTGGGGTGACAATGCTGTCTCATGGCGCCAGGAACCCAGATTGAATTCTGTCCTCGGGTCACTGTCTATGTGGAGTTTGCACATTCTCCCCATGTCTGTATGGATTTCCTCTGGGTGCTCTGGTTTCTTTCCACAGTCCAAAGATGTGCTGGTTAGGTTGATTGGCCATGCTAAATTGATTCCGTTGTCAAGGGGATTAGCAGGGTAAATGTGTGGGGTTGCAGGAACAGAGTCTGGATGAGATTGTGGTTGGTGCAGACTGATGGGCTGAATGACCTCCTCCTGTACTGTAGGGATTCTATGAATTGATTTAAAATGTTCTACCTGTTTCATAGAATCATAGAAGCATACAGTGCGAAGGAGGCCATGCAGCCCATCGAACCTGTACTGATAACAATTCCACCCAGGAACTGTTAAGCCTACGTAATTAATCTGATAATCACCCTGACACTCAGGGACAATTTAACATGGCAAATCCACTTAACCTGCTAGTCCTTGGAGTGTGGGAGGAAACCAGAGCACCTGGAGGAAACTCACGCAGGCACGGGAGAACGTGCAAACTCCACACAGACGGTTACCCAAGGCTTGAATTGAACCCTGATCCTTCGTGGTGTGTGGCAGCTCTGTTAACCACTGTGCCACCATGCTACTCCATCAGTACTTTTCCTGACTGTGTAGCGGCAGTTGTATTTCTTTTTGTTGGTAACCATTCCTTCTTTTTCCTTACAGGTAGTGCTGCAGTCCCGTGACTACAATGCACTCTCAATGAGTGTGATGGCATTTGTGGCAATGATTTATCCACTGGAATACATGTTCCCAGTTATCCCCTTGCTTCCCACTTGCATGGCCTCAGCAGAACAGGTATTGTGGACAGTGGAAACAGTTATTCAATGCAGTCAAGCATGGCTGTGTTGATATAGTGATGGGATGGTGTAAAGTCTATAGGGCATATTGAAGGAGAGTTATTAGGTGAGGATATCATAATGTTGAGTATATGTGGATTGTGTCACAATTACATTGAGGAATAATGCTTCTGTTGTACTGATCTTGAAACCTGGACTAATAATCAAATGATGAGACTTCAAACTTACAGAGAGATTTGTGAATTTGAATAAAATATACCTGAGATAAAAAGCTATTATTAGTCCGGTCATCATGAGGTTATGGTTTTGTCAAAAAATCCCAAATCATTAATTAACAGCCTTCAGTGAAAGAAACTGTCATTCTTACTTGGGCTGGTCACGCTGAGAATCCAAATTGCTTCTAAAATGGATTTGCATGTCACTTTGTTGTAATAAACTCAATGAAAGAAGTACTGTAGGACTAACTTGCATCAATCAACTTAATGGATTTAGATTTGACATCAAAGTTGCATTGAGCCCAGCCTGTAAACTGGAGAATTTCCCCTTATTGGGATCCAGGTCCAGTCTGTATAATAGAACCTTACAGTGCAGAAGGTGGCCAGTCAGCCCATTGAGTCTGCACCGACCACAATCCCACCCAGGCTCTATCTCCATAAGAACATAAGAACATAAGAAATAGGAGCAGGAGTAGGCCATCTGGCCCTTCGAGCCTGCCCCGCCATTCAATAAGATCATGGCTGATCTGTCGTGACTCAGCTCCACCTTCCCGCCCTCTCCCCATAACCCTTAATCCCTTCTCTTATCAAAAACCCATCAACCCGTTTCTTAAAAATATTTAGCGAGGCAGCCTCCACCACTTCAACGGGCAGAGAATTCCAGAGATTCACCACCCTTTGAGTGAAGAAGTTCCTCCTCAACTCTGTTCTAAACCGCCCCCCCTTTATCTTGAGGCATTTACTCATGCATAATCTCATGCATTTACTCTAGCTAGTTTCCTTTGACACTAAGGGTCAATTTAATATATCCAATCCACCTAACCCGCACATCTTTGGACTGTGGGAGGAAACTGGGACACCTGGAGGAAGCTCACGCAGACACGGGAAGAATGTGCAAACTCCACACAGACAGTGACCCAACCTGAGTCCCTGGTGCTGTGAGACAGCAGAGCTAACCACTATGCCACCTTCATGCCCCACTACTGGCACTGGGATACGTATCCAGCCTATAAATTGGGGAATTATGATTTATGCTTTGAGCGATCTCGTTCACTATTCTCCTCTCCCTATTGGGAAGGATGACATTCTCTCCATCAGTTTTATTAGGAATAACATTCCTGGCTGAGTGACATTCACCTGAGTGTTTGTAGACATTGTGATCTGTTGGTACTATTGTGATGGGAGTGTGGTTTATATCTCTGTGTTCATGCAGTTGAAGTTTATATCTGTGCATTGACAGGTGCAGTTTATATGAGTGTTTTTCGACGGGGGTGCAGTTTATATGTGTGTTTGTCGACGGGGGTGCAGTTTATATGTGTGTTTGTCGACGGAGGTGCGGTTTATATTTGTGTTTGTCAATGGGGGTGCAATTTATATGCATGTTTGTTGACAGGCATGTGGTTTATATGTATGTTTTTCGATGGGAGTGCAGTTTATGTGTGTTTGTTGATGGGGATGCAGTTTATATGCGTGTTTGTCGACGGGGGTGCAGTTTATATGTGTGCGTGTCAACGGGGGTACGGTTTTTGTGTTTTTAATTTTCCCATTCGCGATTACTGACCAGAGTTTTTTTTCAGTTGCTGCTTGCTCCGACCCCCTATATCATTGGTGTTCCTGCCAGTTTTCTTCTATACAAGTCTGATTTTAAGATGCCAGATGATGTCTGGCTAGTTGACTTGGATGCCAACAAGGTAAGAGTTAGCGAGTGACTTCATGTTGTCAGTGAGCTGAAGAGTACTCCTTCTCTTCCACTGGTGTTAATATTGTTCAAGTTTAATACCTTCCATGTTGTGCAGTTTTTTGCATATGAAACAATGCACCCAACATAGTTGTGTTAATGCTTCCTTAAACCACTGAATCTCTGACAAATTGTCCTCTGCTATGTGATATCATAAACCCCAAGTGCTCTGAAACCTGTCTTAGTGCTTGAACTCATAGCAACAAACTTTAAGAAGCTTGTTGTATTCCAGTGTACCGCAGTAACTTCAGATCATAATCCAGGCATTGCATTACTGAGGGATTGCACAGTTTCCAAGGGGGAGTTCTGTAGCTTACCTCTGTGCTTTTAAAGCAATTTGCTATTTACAAATTACTTTGCAATGTTCGAGGCTGCTCTCTCTATTCAATCTTTCAATTGACTGAGCAACTTGGGACACTTTGGTCTGCAGTGTTTTGTGGCACTCACACTATGGGTTGAATTGATTCAGCAACTCAACTTGAGCATCCATGTGGCTCTGTGGGCCATCATCAGCAGCAGAATTGTACTCAAGTACAATCCCAGTATCCTCATGGCCCAACATATCTCCCATTCTATCATTACTACCAAGCCAGTGGATTAACCCTGGTCATGTCGTGTCCTCTCCCCCGCGCCCCCCACCCCGCCCCACCTGTTGTGTGTTTGTGATGAAAGGGAATGTGCGAGAATCAGATTCTCCAGCGGAAATAGATCAGCGCCCCCAGTCTCATCACCTGATATTTTGTTCTGATAATGGGTTAAGACCAGAAGGAGTTGGATCAGGGGTAGGCTGATCTGCCACTGAAGTTTGCTCCACCATCCAATAGGATTATGGACATTGCTCATATCCACTTTCCGGCACTTTATCTGTTACCCTTGATTCCCTATTGATCAAAAATCTTGCCATCTTAAGTATGCACAAGGACCCTGTCGTGTGTGTCCCCCCCCGCCCATCATGCAACCACTTAAATACATAACAGTAACGAAGGGCCGAGGGGTGCAAAGTTGGTCCAGCACAGGTACGATCGGCTGAATCGTCACCTCTGATGCTGTAAGTCTTTCTGGATTTCTATGACTGTTAGCTGTTGTTGCTGCTTTGAGGGGAATCATAATGTGACATGTTTTATTTCATGATTTTTAGTCTCTGACCTGTTGTCGGTGTCTCATTGACAGGTGATAGCACCAACTAATGCAGAGCTCTTACCCGTAATGCCTGAACCAGAAGCGACTGAGCTGAAGAAACACTTGAAACAGGTAGGAGGCGGAAACTTCTGCCATGCTGCCTCCACTGGCCACTCAAACCAGCCTGGCTGGGAAGGACAGAGCACTGGCAGCAAGCCTGCGAACCCATTCCATGTGCATCTCCTTGCCTGACCTGCGGCTCTCCGCGTGCCCGTCCCCTGCCCCTGCCTCTTGCCCCTCCCCTTGCCTGTCCCGCGCCCCTTCCCTGTCCTGTCCCGCGCCCCTCCTCTCCCCTCACCTGTCCCGTGCCCCTCCCCTCCCCTCGCCCCGGCCCTCAGGCTCTGTTCCCTTGGGGCCCGGTCAACCCCTTCAACCCTGTCCCCCCCACTCCCGTCCCCACCTTCCGTCCCACCTGTCCCCCATCACCTGGTGCCTCCAGCCCCCACAGCCCTTTATGGGATGGTGCTTTCCCTGGTGATTGCCCAACCTTACATAATAACTCACACAGCTATGGTGCTGGTGTCCATAGTTCTCCTCCAGCTTCCCTACAGATATTACATCTAAGATCATGTTTGTCATGGAGGGGGAGTACAGTTTGCACTGGTGGGTTGCGATGGAGAAAGCTAGCACGAGGGGGCACGACTTTAAATTAAGGGGGGGTAGTTATAGGACAGATGTCAGGGGTAGGTTCTTTACCCAGAGGGTGGTGAGGGACTGGAATGCCCTGCCAGCTGCAGTTGTAAATGCACCTAGTTTGGGGGCGTTTAAGAGATCTGTGGATAGGTTTATGGATGAAAAGGGATTGGTTTAGGCTAGTGGGTCATTGTTTTGTAACTGGTCGGCGCAACATCGTGGGCCGAAGGGCCTGTTCTGCGCTGTAATGTTCTATGTTCTATGTTAGCACCAGTGGGGAGTTGGTGCCAGCAGGGTGTGGTGATTCAGTGCTGATGGGGCAGTGGATGACATGGAGACAGTTCTGTGTGGTGATGTGCAGCTGTGCATCATGGGGCTGTATTTATTTTCAATAAATCCTGCAGTCTGTGCTGAATGCTGTTGGTGCAGCAACACTTTGCATTGTCCCCTTTTGTGTAATCTTGCTGGGAGATAAGATTAGAATATCGCAGTTACCTAGTGAGGGTTGTGTGGTCGGGTGTATAATGGACATTAACCCTGTCTGATCAGTGGTGGGAGTGACAGGGGAATTTCCACCCAGCTGCCCTTCTCCCCTGCCGTCTATTCCCGCCCGCGCTCCCCCCTCCGCATGCTCCCCCCCCCCCCACGCAATTCCTCCACCCCTGCGATTCCCCCATCCTCCCCACCCCTGTGCTTCCCTGGCACCCATCCCCCCCCCAGCACCCATTCTCTTCTCCCCCTGGCACCCATCCCCCCCACCTCACCGGCACCCATCTCCTCCCCCTCCCCGTGCCACCCTCCTTCCTCCCCCCCCAATCTCCTTCCTCCTTACACTGTGGCAGTAACTCTGCCCCAGTCTCTCAATTGCTGGTTTCTCAATTTGAATGTTCCAATAATAGATTTTCCTTTCGTCTATGTCTCCACACTCTTTGTTCCTCCTCTTGGGGCCTCATCCTCATGGCTGGTTGGCTGCTGTTGTTGGTGTTGTCATGGTGTCTTCCATCTTGTCCTTTGCCGTCCAGTGTTTGGTTAGCTTAAGTGTGATCATACAGCAGAAGCTCGTCACAACGGAGAAGAAGGTCCATTTTTAAATCTCTCTATTCTGCTTTCATATGGCTGTGCTTTGTTTGGGCTCTGACCCTGGCTGTTGGCAGGAGTGGATGGCTCTGCTGGGTTCCATTCTCAATCTCTTTTGTTTTCACTCTGTCCTGTCTTCCTTAGAAATCTTTCACCAACAGCTGAGTGGAATCTGCAGCCACTGCCACTTGAACTAACTTGGATTTTGGTGAACCATCCACAGTCTCTCCCTACCCCCGCCCGCCCCATCTGGCCTCCTCACTACGTCACTTCCTGCCTGTCCTCCATTTCCTGACCCTCTTCTCCCTTCCCTCCACACACCTATTCTCCCAACCAATTCTCTCAGTTAAGAAACTGATTTTAAATGGAACCTCAAAGACCACCAAATTCAACTTAGTTCAAATGCAATTTTGCTTAATGATTTGTTTTGTTCTAATATACGAATGTGGTGCACGCTTTTACTCTGGCCTATGCGCTGTCAAATGACCTGTACTGAGCATGGTAAATATAAGCAAGCCACTGAGTACCTTTTGATCCTATCCCCTTTGCAAACCAATTTCATTGCAGCTGATTGAGGGCTTTGCACGCTGTAAGCTTTAATCAATGTGACAGTGATTGTAAGCACTAGTGAAGGCAGTTTATCCATAGTGCAAACAAGTGACCTGGTACCATTACCATACCTTCTTTTCAGTACAAATAAAATATTGGCCATTCTTCAACATTTGGTGCTTCATATCCTGACTCTACGACAGTGCCTGGATTCTGGAGCCAGAATCTGCCTACTGTGCCCTGCACTCCACTCAGTTACTTCTTTGACCTGCATGTATTTTTCAAACCTCGTTCCATGCTAATCATCTTTCAGCGTCAAATGGATTCCACTATCCCAACAAACATTCCAAGGACAGGTACAGCACAATTAGATACAGAGTGAAGCTCCCTCAGTAATATCCCCATCAAACACTTGAAGGACAGTAACAGCACAGGGTTAAATACAGAGTGAAGCTCCCTCTACACTGTCCCCATCAATGACTTTCAGGACAACTGCAGCACAGGGTTAGATACAGAAGAAACCTCTCTTGACACTGTTCCCATGAAATACTCCCAGGGCAGGTACAACACAAGGTTAGATACAGAGTAAAGCTCCCTCTACACTGTTCGTCAGATGCCAATGAACAGCTCTCCAGTTCGAGCTGTCTTGCCTGATAGTTTCTGTTACTCATACAGAGTTCTGTGTTGAATGAGAAGTGCATTGTCTTTGTTCTGAAGACTGCTGTCCACACACAATATACGAGACTGACTTGTTGTATGAAGCTCCATAGAGCACCAATATCTATCACTTAGGCCCCAGTGAGGGTTGAACATTCTATCTTAGTGCACTACCCAGTGACGCTCAGTCCCCAGTGGCAAATTGTTCAGTATTCAGTTCCATTCTTTCTTTCGTTTCAGTGACATGCTGTTTGTGCATGGTGTTTTCTCCCTCGTGAGGAGGGGAATTGAAACCACTGGATGGAATGTAATGGTGTGGCTGGCAGCTTAGAACTGACAGAGAGCTAGGAAATGCTTTTTCTGCTGAGAGAGATGAAGGGGAATCAGCTTCCTTGATGGAGATGGGTGAGAGGGTGATAGGCCAATCAAGGAGAAGGGTGAGGGAATATTTGGTCAGTTGGGAGGCTTGGGTCAGCTGGGGGGTGGCTTGGGTCAGCTGGGGGGGCTTTGGTCAGCTGGGGGATGGCTTGGGTCAGCTGGGGGGTGGCTTGGGTCAGCTGGGGGGGCTTTGGTCAGCTGGGGGGGGCTTGGGTCAGCTGGGGGGGCTTTGGTCAGCTGGGGGGGCTTTGGTCAGCTGGGGGGGGCTTTGGTCAGCTGGGGGGGGCTTTGGTCAGCTGGGGGGGGCTTTGGTCAGCTAGGGGGGGCTTTGGTCAGCTGGGGGGGCTTTGGTCAGCTGGGGGGGGCTTTGGTCAGCTGGGGGGGCTTTGGTCAGCTGGGGGGGGCTTGGGTCAGCTGGGGGGGGCTTTGGTCAGCTGGGGGGGGCTTGGGTCAGTTTGGGGGCAGCTTGGGTCAGTATGGGGGCAGCTTGGGTCAGTTTGAGGGAGGCTTGGGTCAGTTTGGGGGGTTAGTGAGAATCGGGTGGTGTTAAGTCGATTGGGAGGAAGCTAGTGAGTTATGTGATTGGTCAGTTTGGGGGTGTAGTCAGTCTTGGGAGGGGTCTTTGGTTCGGTTGAGTGGGGATGAGTGAGTGTCAGGGGGTTTTTGGTCAGATGTAGTGATAGAGAGTTTGTGGGGTGCTGTGTAGAATTAGGAGATTCTCCTTTTCCAGGTTGCTTTGATACTAATCCTTTTCCTTTACATTATCCTGTGACAGGCATTGGCCAGCATGAGCTTGAACACTCAGCCCATCCTCAATCTGGAGAAGTTCAATGAAGCACAAGAGCTGTCTCTGGGCGGAAAGCCACGTGATGAGCAGACCTCTACCCCATCCACAGAGTTCAACCCTCTCATCTATGGCAATGATGTTGACTCCGTGGACATTGCCACTCGGTGAGTGAGAACCTGACTGTATATCATGCTCTTCCCAATTTGTGTCTATGATGAGATAACCATCCACACAGCACACTCCTCACCCTCCTACCAACACTTTGTCCCACTAAAGTCTCTGCTTGGTGTTGACAGCTCTTGTTACCATAGCTGCTTCATAACTAACTTCTTACTCCTGACCCCTTATCAATACTTCAAGCTATCTTAACCAGTTACACCAGTGGTAACTGCTGAAATTACTGACCTATATCCACACTGGTTCAACATTGTTCTTTAAACAGCTGTTCTTTTGATTTATCCCTAGTTAATTTTGCTTATTTGGTTCAACACAAAATGCTACATACTGAGTATAAATTCAACATTGAGCAGACCAGGTAGCAACCTGTGTGTGGATGTTTGTCTGCCGGGTGTGTGCTTGTGTGTTACTGGCTGTATGTGTCATACAAATGTTTGATATGGGGTTGTTCTGCTGCTTTCACAGTGGACTATCATTCTTTATTTCTCAGGGTTGCCATGGTGCGATTCTTCAATTCCCCCAACGTGCTGCAGGGTTTTCTGGCCCACACCCGCACACTCAGACTCTTCCCACGGCCTGTCGTTGCTTTCCAAATCAATTCCTTCCTGGCATCCAGACCCAAACACTCGCTGTTCACAGAGAAGCTGGCTCGCACTCAAGCTGTTGAGTATTCCGGGGAATGGTCTCTGAATCCCACCAATTACACTTTCCAAAGGATCCACAACAGTAAGTTGGAAGAAGGGTTGTCCTGCTGGATGATGGTGAGTGTGTGCCAGTGTGGTCCAGCCAGCTGAGGAGTATGGAGAATGGGACTTATGGGGGGACGGAGGGGGGAGGGTTGGGGATAGGGGTAGTTGAGGTTGTTTATATCCCATGTCCCCTATGCAGAGTTCTCAACCCTTCACTTTGACTGGGGCTCATAGAATGCCTCTTGGTTGTTCTGCAATAACATAATTGCTGACCTCCCCTGTCTTTCCTGTGTATCACTAGATACATGACACATCACGCCTTATCTTGAAGTTTGGAACTTCTGGGAGAAACAGTTCTACATGCATTTGTTTGGGAAAAGCACTGCTTGATTTCTTGTCTGAGCAATCTCGCTCTCATGTTCAGATGATGCCCCTTGTCCTGGCAGAGGAAATATTCTAGTTACCCAATTGAATTATTTTCTCATCTTAAAAACCTCCATCAAATCACCACTCAATATTCTATCGTCAATTGGATGAGTGAGTGCTTCTTCGAAATCCAGACCAAATTTTAATTTGATTTGTTTAATTTCCTTGAGATTTTTAAGTTTCAGTTTCTTTGTTTTACCCTTTTTTATCCCTTTCTTTAGAATTGACTATATTGCCAAAGTTATTAATGTAAAATTTGGACTAGATGGGTCAAATAAGCCCATAAAATACCATGATGAATAGCTCTCAGTTAACAACCTCTCCTGGCAGCAGAAATTCTATTCTTTCCCTGAGTTCTCTTTCATCAAATGGCTGCACAGAAGGGAAACCATTCAGCCCATTGAGTGTGCACCAGCTCAGCTATCTAGTTAGTTCCACTCCCTATTCGTTCCCCATAACCCTACAATTTGTTTTTCTCTTCAAATGTTTGTCCAGTTCTATTTTCAAAATCACTGTTAAAATTGTTTCCATGCCTTTCCAAGCAGAGCAATTCTGATTACAACCAATTGTATACTTTCCTCATGTCACCCCTAACGGTCAAGAAACCATTGCCAATTGTTGTAAAAACCACATCAAACCTTTAGGGTAGGAACTCTGTCGTCGTTACCTGATCTGGTCTACATGTGACTCCAGACACACAGCAATGTGGTTGACACTTAACTGCTATCTGAAATGGCTGAGCAAGACACTCGGCCATGGCAGCTCAGTGGTTAGCACAGCTGCCTCACAGTGCCAGGAACTGGGTTCAATTCCAGTCTCAGGTCCCTGTCTTTGTGGAGTTTGCACATTCTCCCTGTGTTTGTGTGAGTTTCCTCCGGTTGCTCTAGTTTTCTTCCACAGTCCAAAGATGTGCGGGTTAGGTTGATTGGCCATGCTAAATTGACCCTAGTGTCAGGGGATTAGCAGGTAAATATGTGGGGCTATGGGACTAGGGCTTGGGTGTGATTGTTGTCAGTGCAGACTCAGTGCCTTCTGCGCTGTAGGGATTCTATGATTCAGTTCAAGGGCAATTAGGAATGGGCAATAAATGTTGCTCCAACCAGTGACGTCCATGTCCCATGAAAGAATCAAAAATAAGCTTTGGTTCTTCTGTCACATTCTGTTTGCTATTGATTATTCGGCTAATGCTTCTTATTGGCTCAGCCAAAAACCCTTCATAATTTTCCAAACCTCTATTAACTTTTCCCCTAATCTTCTTGCCTAAGGAGAACAACCCAGTTTCTCCAGTCTCTCTCGCTGAGGCCCCTCATTCCTGGTACTATTCCTGCAGATCTCTTCAATACCTTCTCGAAGGCTTTGACATTTTTCTTAAAATTTGATACCCAGTCTACTCCTCCCAACTTCAGCGATTTATGAATGTGGAGTTAAAACTGTCGTTCAATTCCTATTGTGTGTCCTCATTTAATCAAATTCATCACTTCATCCTGCCCTGTTAAATTTCATCTGTAAAGTGTTTGTCCATTGCTTTAGGTTCTAAGTTCTCCTGAAATCTGTTACTATCCTCATTGTTTCCAACTACTCAGTATTTCAGACCATCTTTAAACATGGAAATTATAGCCTGTATACTCAAGTTCAGGTAATTAATATACAGCAATAAGGATTAATGATCATAAAATTGATCTAAGGCGAGCATAGTGTGTTTCCTTTACTTCTACCACCATCTTCTCAAGGACAGTTCAGGATGGGCAATTAATGCTGGACATGCCAGTGATTTTCATGTCCCAAGAATAGAAAAATATCTGAAAAACCATCATTTGCTGCCAGTTTCTGCTTTCTAGTCTTTGGTCATTGTTGCTGCTCCCTTTCATTCATCAATGTAAACAAGTCAAGTAAGATGACACAGAAGGCAGCTAACTACCACCTTTTCAAGGGCAATGAGGAATGGACAATAAATGCTGACCCAGCCAGTGACGCCCACATTTATGAATGAATGAAAAGAAAAGAGGTTATTTAGCCCATCAAATCCATGTTGGCTCTCTGTAGAGCAGCCAAGTCAGTCCCATCCCTGACTCTATCTTCATAACCTTGAGAGTTTATTTCCTTCAACTGCCAATCCAAATATCTTTTGAATTTATTGATTGTCTTTGTTTCCACCATCTTTGCACTGAGTTCCAGGGCATTTCTACTCACTAGATAAAAATAGTTTGGTGACCAGAGCTAGTTGTCGCCTAACCGTTTGCTTTGCCAACTACTAAATTAGCATATTAAATTTCCTCTCAGTTTCAGGGTAGATACATCAGGTTATGGGGGTAGGGCCTGAGTGGGATTGTTGCTAGTGCGGGCTTGCTGAGCCAGATGGCCTCCTTTTGCACTGTGCTCTGTCAACATGTCCCGGTCGATACACATGAACCCTCAGGGTCACTCTGTCCTGATTGTTAAAATTCAGGTCAGAAACGCCAAAGTATTTTATGAAGTCGGTCTGGATCATAAGTTTTACACTTTAAATTTGGCTAGGATAAATATGGCATGTCTTATTTCAGTTATGATTCAAATGACCCACTAGGGAACTTTTATGAAACAAAGTTCTTTTGAGAATATAGTTTGCATGTGCAGAAAGAAAGCAATAACTTTTGTCAATTACAAACAAAAACAAAACAATCAAAATAATATATCACAAATATATCTAAAATATTTCACTAAACAAAAATTTCCTATAGACAAAAACCCTTTAACACAGCAAAGACTAATCTCACATGATACTGGAACTTAGTCCTTTGGTTAGAGGATTGAAAATCCTGACTTCTTAGCCTTGTAACTTTTAGCCGCCCTCTGGACACATCCAGAACAGTTTGAAGTCAGAACAGCTTCCCCGAATACCAGGGAGACATTCTGGTCAAGCCACTAACAGCAGGTGTTCTACCCCTGGAAGCAAGAGTTTTGCTTTCAGCGAATCAGTAGAGTTTCCAAAACCAAGGAGAATGAGAAACACTTCTTTTCAGTTTGATGTCCCTTCTAAAACTCTGCCAGCCAAACAAAAAATGAAACCTTAAATTCATGAGGAAGAAAACTGTCCAAGAACACATGATCTTCCTCCTAATAATGCAGTGTTATAAAAGATCATAGAACCTTACAGTACAGAAAGAGGCCCTTCAGCCCATCGAGTCTGCACCGACCACAATCCCACCCAGGTCCTACCCCCATATCCCTATATATTTTACCCACTAATCCCACTAACCCACGCATCTCAGGACACTAAGGGACAATTTTTTAGCGTGGCCAATCAACCCAGCCTGCACATCTTTGGACTGTGGGAGGAAACCAGACCACCCGGAAGAAACCCACGCAGACACGAGGAGAATGTACAAACTCCACATAGACAGTGACCCGAGCTGGGAATCGAACCCAGGTCCCTGGAGCTGTGAAGCAGCGGCGCTAACCACTGTGCTACTGTGCCACCCATGACAGATATCAATGTAAAAATAAACAACTCCATTTAAACCATTGAAGGAGCAATGAAAAGACTTCCAGGAGATGGCCTAGCAGCAATGAAACCAAAACAGCTTATAGCTGCAGAGAACATGATTTTAAAAAAATCCTTTAAGGTGCACTAATGTCACTGCACATTCTTTACAATTGTGCCATTGAATCTTTTTGGTTTAGTGATTTAACACGACCCTGATCTAGCAGGACCTCGATAACATGTTATGGACCCCAACCACTGTGTTACAACAGGGTGCACTGTATCTGTGGCAAATTTTGAAATTTTAGCTTGTTTTCAAAATCCAAGTCATTTATAGGTATTAAATAAGTTGTCCTCTGAACCTTCGAGAACACCACTATCTACCATCCTCCAAACTGAAAATCACCTTTTACCATGTCTTGCTGTTTTCTGTTCGTAAGGCAATTATTTATCCAGGTGCACACTGACCCTCCTATTCCATGGGCCTATGTTGTAACCAACCTTTCATTTTAAGGAACTGTTTTGTTAAACGGTTCCTTAAAATCCAGATGGACAATATCCACCGCATTGCCTTCTTCAAACTTCTCTGTTACTTCGTCAAAAAATTCATTTCAATTGGAGTCTTCGACAAATCCATGTTGACCCTCCTTGATTAACTCAAGCCTCTTTATCCATTATGGATGTTAAACTGTTCAGCCTGTAGTTGCTCGATCTGTCCTCGCACCATTTCTTGAGTAAGTGTGTCACATTTGCCACTCCATGATCATCTGCTACCCCCATACTCGGGAAGATTGGACAGAGAACCATCAAAGACACCAAGAGAGTACTGGATCAAGCTAGAGTCCCAGGTTGGCCACACAGACTCCCACGCAATATGGCCAGGCCTGCAAGGCTACAAGATGAAGGTATGTAGAATCGCCAGCATCAGTGCATCCCTCCCTGATGAGCTCAATGCATTCCATCCCCGTTTTGAGCAGCGAGAGCACACGTTCTGCCCTGGAAGCCTCAGCCGAGCGATATCTGAGGTTATCATCACAGACTTCAGATCAGCTTTCTTGAAAGTAACGAAAGCGACTGGTGGATGAGCTCCATGGACCAGCTGGTGGAACATTCGAAGACATCTTTAACCTCTACCTACACCAGTCTGAGGTGCCTACTTGCTTCAAGAAAACGACTATCATCCCTATATCAAAGAAAAACCAGGCAGCGAGCCTTAATGACTATCATCCGGTAGCTCTGATATCCATCATTAGCAAGTGCTTCGAAAGGTTAGTTATGCCACAGATCAATTCCGGTCTCCCAGATTGTCTGGATCCACTACAGCTTATCTATTGCCGCAATAGGTCCACAGCAGACACCACCTCCCTGGACCTACAACTAAACCCTGGAACACCTGGATAAGGAAGACACTTACCAGACTCCCATTTATTGATTACAGCTCAACCTTCAACACTATTATTCCTACAAAAGTCACCTCCAAATTCAGTGGCCTAGGGCCCGGCCACTCCGTCTGTGACTGGATCCTAGATTTCCTCACTCAGACTGCAATCAGTAAAGGTAAGCAACAACATGATTATCCTCAGCACTGGTGCCCCACAAGGCTGCATCCTTAGCTCCTGACTTCTGACTGTCTGGGCAAATTCTGGCTCCCACTCCATTTTCAAGTTTGCTGATAAAACCATTGTAGTGGGTTGGATCTCAAACAGCGATTGTCGTGGTTCCCCAAGACGACATGTAACCCGATTGAAACAGAGAGCCTGAGTTGTAATCCTCCAAGCAGTAGACTTTATTTTCCAGCACAAGAGAATAAAGCCGGGATGTCCGGAACATTCCACTGAACCATTCTGCTTACAGTCTTTTTATACACCTTACAGTCCCATATCTCAAGACTCTTATCTTTCTTTCAAAATTCAATCTTGTTTAGCCACCATTGTTTCTGGGTCGACCCTTTATCTATCTTGCTTGAGATTGGTCATTCATTGTTACCTCTCTTTGCTTTTTGAAACCATGGTGGTTAAACCTTTTCCCTTGTCTGGACCATTCTGCTTACCTACCAATCATAGTTTAACTCGCTCAAGCTGAATACTAAAGAAAAACATGCTGACTTTATTCTCTCTTTTGCTGCTGTCACAGATCAAGTTGGACAACTGGGCAGTGTGCATTGTTCTCCCAAGTGGCTACTATTTACATTCACAAATGAGTGTTTACTATACTATCTTCATTGGATCGCATGCATTGATTATATCAGTTATACTTAATTACATTAAGTCACACACATTGAGCTGATTAACTATACTAGTCTTATCCCATCACCCATCCTAAATCTACTTCAGGAAAAACATTCTAATATAAGTTTCAGCTACAATTCTTTTACAATAAGAGAAACATTCTAATACAAGTTTCGTACAGTCCTTTTACACAAATTCTAATACAAGTTTTGGCTACAAATTCTTTTACATATCCCCCCTTTGAGACTATCTTCTAGTCTCATTCCAATTCCCAAAAGCTAGCTTAGGTAGTCCCTTTGCTTGATCCTGTTCACAAACACAAATTTTTATCATACTTACAAGCAATGTGGGGGAGCCAAACATTTTGGTCAGGGATCAATGTCCCTATTCTATCTTTATCATGGCCTGTCTATCAAAGTCCTGATTCTTAGGTCGCTCCCCCAGATTGCCTGCTGCTAACAGTTATCAGCCAAAAACCTTCCCACTCTTGTCTAGGGAAGGCAAAAAGACTGATCACTGTGTACAGACTAAGTTTCTTGGTCTCAATAGGTATCAGCAAGGTGTTATTGTTGTCATAAGGCAATCTTCCACTATTGTAGCTATTTTACAGAATGACAAGTTTCAATTTCGATCAGGGTCATTGTGAATTCATCCAGAGGGGACAGTTCAATGTCTCCCCATTCCTTTGTTTCTCCTCCTGAAAGTGGGTTGCTTGTTACTTGTGTCACCATCTGTCGCACTGCCAGTCTGGCAAGGAGGGATCTCAGTGTACTGCCTTCTACTTGCAGAGCCGTGAGAGAAACTTTGGTGACTTCAAACGGTCCTTCTCTTCTTGGTTCGTTCCAACGCCTTCGAAACTTTTTGATGTATACTCAATCTCCAGGTTTGATCTGGTGTTCCACTGCGGGACTCTCCTCCTCCTTGGCTTTTTCCTGTTCAAATATAGTTCTATGTATAACAGTTAGTTGTTGAATATACTCTCTCGTGTCCTGATCTAAGCACTCCAGCATGGGGCCCCCTGATCCCCTAATCTTTGGTACAAGCATTACTCTTCCTGTCATCATTTCATGTGGGCTTAAATTCTGTTTTCCTGACTCCTGTATTGCATTAGAGCCAATGGCAAAGCATCTATCCAGTTTTTCCCTGTTTCACTGCAAATTTTGCTTATCTTAATCCTGTCATTCCCAAGAATGTCATCATCTGTCCCACTGTCTGTGGTTTTGGAACTTTTAATACCGCTTCTATCTGCTGTAAAGCTATCCTCTTTTGCCCTGCTGATATTTCCCTTCCAAGATATTCTACCTTTTTCTGACACAGCTGCAGCTTTTTTTCTGGATACTTTGTGTCCCCCTTCTGCTAGTCTTTCTAATAGTTTTAGACTATCCTTCCTGCATTGTTCTCTTGTTTCTGTGCATAATAATAAATCATCCACATATTGTATCAATGTTCCTTCCAACTGTATCCCCTCTAAATCTGCTCTCAACACCTGATTGAATACATGTGGGGAATGCTTAAATCCTTGGGGCATCCTATTGTATGTGTATTGTTTCCCTTCAAACGTAAATGCAAAGAGATACTGGCTTGCTTGAGCTAACGGCACGCTAAAAAATGCTGAACATAGGTCTACTACAGTAAACCATCTACTTTCAGGTGATATATTAGTCAACAGGGTGTAAGGGTTTGGAACCTCTACTGGCATATCTTCCACTACCTCGTTAACTGCTCTCAGGTCATGCACCAGTCTCCATTTTTCCCCATCCGCCTTTTTCACTGGTAGTAGTGGTGTATTGCACCTGCTCCAGGTTTCCTTTAATACCCCTGCTTCTATCAGTCCCCTGATTGTTCCTCTAATTCCTTCACTTGCTTCTGCCTTGATCGGATATTGTGGCCGATAAGGTCCCTGTCGTTCTGTCTTTAATCTGACCTCCACTGGATTAGCGTTTTTAACCCTTCCTACATCAGTGTCTTGCTTGGACCATAGCTCCTGTGAGATGGAATTCACGTCTTTTTCTAAACCTTCTCTCCACTCTTGCTCTCGCTCCTCAGTTTCTGCCTCTATTTTTATCTGTTTTGGTTTCCCGAGCATCTTAACATCCAGGATTATTTTTATCATTTGTCCATTAGTGGATACCCAAATGTCTGCATTGTTTGTCTGTACAAATTCTAATTCTCGTGCTCTCAGCACCATCGGTCCTAAGTCTTTTGATCTATACTCCGGATTCACTTTTAATGTAACATGTGGCTCTGCCTCAGATACAGAGAACCATTTGTTAACCCATTCATTCCTTACGACCGTGAGTGCTGCTCCTTCTGGCCCAATTAGAATACTTCCTAACTTTATTTCCTGTTCTTGTCCTGCCTCCTCTCCCCATCTTTCCTGTATTTCCAGTTTCTGCTCCTCATCAAATATCATTGTGCTGTGCAATTCCGTTCTTGGCCACTTGGCTCGTGGAATCCAAGTGTCTATAAGCTCTCCCCAAACTTCCCATACTTGTTTTTTAATTTGCTCCTCTATGTTTCCCAACCAGTACACATTAACCCCCTCCTCTCCTGGTACTTCAAGTGGATACATTCCTGTTAGGTCAATACCTTGTTCTGTGCATTCTAACTTTAATCCCAGGCCTAGGATTGCATCCCTCCCCAGCAAATTTAATGGCGTTTTATCGCATACTAATACGGGTACATAGGTAGTTTTGTTTCCAATGGTAACAGGCACCGGCGTCGTCATCTGAGTTAACGTTACTTTCCCCAAGAACTCCACAGTTTTCACAAACTGGTTTGACAATGGTAGGTGATCTGCATACTTTGCCTGTATGCACGTGCACGTAGCGCTGGTGTCTATCATCATGGGGACCTCAACCCCTAACACTCACTATGGGTTCTTGGTCAGCTGTATCCGTTATCTGTATGTACTGTCCTACCATTTCGGGGTTCTCTGGGCCTCCCTATAGAGAACCTTGATGGTTCCCTGGTCCTTGGAACATTAGGGGGTCGCTCCATCCCCCCAACACTAGCTGCCTTTCCTCGTCTTCACTACTGTCCTCTGCCTCCGCCTCTTCCTCCGTTTTTTCCTTTTTTCATTCCTTCTCTGGGAACTTCCATTCCCATTTCTCTCCATACTTCCATTCGTCCCCCCATTTCTGCATTATCCAACATCTTTCCTCTACATCCCTTCCTTTCCTTTTACTCTCCTTCGTTCTAATTTCTCTCCCCTCTTCTTCAAACAGCGTTAATATTTCTAGCTCTTTTTCTCGCTTCTCCTTCCTTTTTCTCGACTTATCCTTAATTTTGTAGTTCTTCAACATTCCCTTCTGATCCTTACACCTCTCTGTGTACCACGTGCCTTCTTCCGGCCACTGTGTGTTTGTCTTACTTGTTCTTTTAGCCCACTTTTTAGAAATATGTGCTATATCTCCTCTAAGGGCTGGGAACTTATCCCCTAGTATCTCCACCAGTGTTTTAGCCTCACTTGCCATTATCTGTATTCTCGAATCACTGCTGTAATTTTTATTGCTTAATTCGTCAGAGTTTGGTATTATAGTTATTATCACCCGGTGTACTATCTTTCCGTGCTCAGTCCCCTGTTCACTTTTTCCTTGTGTTTCCCTTGCCAGTATCTGTAACTCTAACCGGGGTCCCGATATCCATTTCCCCGTGACACCCTTCCCTGGCACTATCTTTTTCTCCCTGGCTACAGGGTAGTAGGTTTTCACTTGCTCGTCTATGTGTATAAAAACCCTATACCGGTCAGATCTCTTTACTAATTTTCCCAATGCTTCTAATTTTATCTTGCTTATCCAATTCCTGTCTGCTATTCCTTCCCAGTTTACATATGACCACTCAGTTTTTACCTCATCCAAATTAACTATATGCGTAAATCCTCTCAATCTAGTGTCTTTTTCATTTTTATACCGCTCCCTAACTCCTCCTCCAACTTCCTTTGCAAATCTTCCTTTTAAAATCGTTGTGCTCGCTCTGCTACTCAGGGACTGTGTCAGTGCAGTCTCTCCAAGTTGTTTGTGGTTATTTTGAATATGTCCCGAATCCCTCATTGATCATCACTCCCACCTTACTATCTCATGCTACTCTACTCAGATTGATCTTTTACTGTCTCTTATTACCCTTTAACTACCTCCCTCTTTTCTTCTGCCGATTTGTGCTTCTGTGGTTCTAACTACTGTATTAGGTAGGAGAATAATCTCTCTCATAGACCTCTCCCCCTCTCGGCTGACGTCCTTTACCCGAGGTCCTGGGTAGGTTTGGACTGGCAGGCTTCCCTACGTCGTAGCCCGGAACCCCACTCCAAACCGCTCGACTAACCTAGTTGCATCGATTAGCGTTCGGTTCTTTTTGCGTCTCGCTTTTTACCCATTCACAGACAATACAGTATTTGCAGCGCGCTTTGCATGCAAAACTCTACCCTTCAGATCAGACTCAGTCTCTCAAAGTATTTTACACAATTTAATTTTACCTATGCAGGATGTCTTTTGGGTTGGGGAGATCCAGGACCAGCAGAGAGCCAGGTGCGCCAGGCCTCGAGATCCCTTTTCTGACAACAAGGATTTACATGCAATATAAGTCTGCTTACCTTGCTGTCAGAATGCCGGCTTTGGGATGTCCAGCCCCGGTCGGACCACCGCCTCTGCCACTCCTTCCAGATGCTATTCTCTGGGTGATCTCGCACCAACCCTGTTCGTCAGCGCCAATTTTGTCGTAGTTCCCCAAGACGACAACTTATTTAACCCGATTGAAACAGAGAGTCTGAGTTGTAATCCTCCAAGCAGTAGACTTTATTTTCCAGCACAAGAGAATAAAGCCGGGATGTCCGGAACATTCCACTGAACCATTCTGCTTACAGTCTTTTTATACACCTTACAGTCCCATATCTCATATTTTCATAAATGACCTGGATGAGGAAGTGGAGGGATGGGTTAGCAAGTTCGCTGATGACACGAAGGTCGGCGGTGTTGTGGATGGTCTGGAAGGATGTCAAAAGTTGCAGCAGGACATAGATAGGATGCAGGAATGGGCGGAGAAGTGGCAGATGGACTTCAACGCGGATAAATGTGTAGTCGTCCATTTCGGCAGAACCAACGGGATGAACGAGTACACTATTAAGGGCAGGGGTCTTAGTAGCGTTGAAGAGCAGAAGGATCTCGGGGTCCAGGTTCACAGGACTCTTAAATCGGCCTCGCAGGTGGAGGAGGTGGTCAAGGTGTACTGGCCTTCATTAATCGAGGGATTGAGTTTAGGAATCGGGAGGTAATGCTGCAACTTTACAGGACCCTCGTCAGGCCTCATTTGGAGTACTGTGCGCAGTTCTGGTCGCCTCACTATAGGAAAGACGTAGAAGCTATTGAAAGGGTGCAGAGGAGATTTACAAGGATGTTGCCTGGACTGGGAGGCATGCCTTATGAAGATAGGTTGAGGGAGCTGGGACTCTTTTCCCTGGAGAGGCGAAGGTTGAGAGGCGACCTGATAGAAGTTTATAAAATGTTGAGAGGAATAGATAGGGTGGACTCTCAGAGGCTATTTCCCCGGGTTGAAATGGTCGCTACGAGAGGACACAGATTTAAGGTGCGGGGAGGGAAGTACAGAGGTGATGTTAGGGGTAAGTTTTTCACTCAGAGGGTGGTGAGTGAATGGAATCGGCTGCCGTCGTCGGTGGTGGAGGCGAACTCGCTGGGGTCTTTTAAAAGACTTCTGGATGAGTATATGGGGTTTAATGGGATTGGGGGTTATAGATAGGTCTATGGATTGGTGGGGTTGATGCGATCGGCGCAACTCGAGGGCCGAAGGGCCTGTTTGTGCTGTAATGTTCTATGTTCTATCTCAAGACTCTTATCTTTCTTTCAAAATTCAATCTTGTTTAGCCACCATTGTTTCTGGGTCGACCCTTTATCTATCTTGCTTGAGATTGGTCATTCATTGTTACCTCTCTTTGCTTTTTGAAACCATGGTGGTTAAACCTTTTCCCTTGTCTGGACCATTCTGCTTACCTACCAATCATAGTTTAACTCGCTCAAGCTGAATAGTAAAGAAAAACATGCTGACTTTATTCTCTCTTTTGCTGCTGTCACAGATCAAGTTGGACAACTGGGCAGTGTCCATTGTTCTTCCAAGTGGCTACTATTTACATTCACAAATGAGTGTTTACTATACTATCTTCATTGGATCGCATGCATTGATTATGTCAGTTATACTTAATTACATTAAGTCACACACATTGAGCTGATTAACTATACTAGTCTTATCCCATCACCCATCCTAAATCTACTTCAGGAAAAACATTCTAATACAAGTTTCAGCTACAATTCTTTTACAATAAGAGAAACATTCTAATACAAGTTTCGTACAGTCCTTTTACACAAATTCTAATACAAGTTTTGGCTACAAATTCTTTTACACGATGAGAGAGAGTACAGGAAAGAGATAAAGAATCTGGTGAACTAGTGTGATGACTTAATTTCTTCCTCAATGTTGTTCATCCATCGTCATCGATGAGGGCCTCGACACCATTAGTCATTTTGAGGCTGGTTGTGGTGTGTCCGAAGATGACTGATCAGGCCAATTCAGGCACGGAGTGTCCGGGCACATATTGGATAGACTTGTGTAGACACTCTAGTTGTTGTGCTGGTGGCTCTGGACTTGCGCAGCTCGCACTTAAGTTGTGCTTCTGCAATTTACTTTGCTTCATGAGCGACTTCAGGGAGGCCTTGAGTGTGTCTTTGAAACATTTCTTCTGCCCTCCATGCGAGCATCTTCCAACAGAGAGTTCCCCAAAAAGTAGCTGCTTGGGTATGTGCTTGACTGACATATGGATGACATGACCTGCCCACCAGGTCTGCGCTCTCACCAGCAGTGTGTGGACTGATGGTAGACTTGCTCTAGAGAGAACTTCAGTGTCTGGTACTTTGTCTTGCCAATGGATGCGTAATATTTTGCAAAGACAAGTCATGTGGAAATGATTGAGCTGTCTTGCATGCCTTCGATACACAGTCCACGTTTCACAGGCATGTAGGAGGGTAGTGAGTACTGCGGCACTGTAGACCTTCAGTTTTGTTGCTGGGCTGATTCCTTGACGTTCCCATACAGTGGAGCACAGTCTACCGAAAGCAGAACTTGCCTTTGCTATTCTGTAATTAACTTACATATCAATAGTCACCGCTTGGAAGAGGTTGCTGCCAAGATAAGTGAACTGGTCCACTGCCTGTAGTTTCTGCCCTTTGATTGTGATTATGGGTTCTGTGTACGGTGCATGAGGAGCAGGCAGGTGCATGACTTCGGTCTTTTTAATTTGGTGGTGAGTCCAAGGTTGTCACAAGCAATGGAAAATTTGTCCACACTGACTTGCATCTCTGGCTCTGAGCCAGTATACAGGGCACAGTCATTGGCAAAGAGGAAATCTCTCAGAACAGCCTCTTTCACTTTGGTAATAGCTTGAAGTCTCCTCAGGTTGAAGAGCTTCCCATCCACCCTGTACTTGAGGCTGATTCCAGCAAGACTGTCCTGGAAGGTATCATTCAGCATGGCAGTAAACATCAAGCTGAACAGCGTGTGTGCAAGCACACAGCTCTGTCTGACGCCATTGGTGACTGGGAATGCCTCAGAAGATTCCCCGCCATCCAGTACTCTGGCCATCGTGGAATTGGCGTACCATCTGAATGAATTAGGGAGGGGCAGCTGAACTTTGACATGATCCTCCACAGCCCTTGTCGGCTACAGTGTCGAAGGTTTTCGCGAGGTCAACAAAGGTTGTGTAGAGCTCGCGATTCTGCTCCTGACACTTCTCCTGAAGTTGGCGCGCAGCAAAAATCATGTCAGCAGTCCCACAACCTTTGCAGAAGCCACACTGTGACTCTGGAAGCAGGCCCAGCTCCAGATGAGTGACCAGACAATTTAGCAGGACTCTTGCAAGGGTTTTTCCTGTGATGGAGAGCAGCGAGATTCCTCGGTGGTTATCACATACTTGCCGATTGCCTTTCCTCTTGTAGAGGTGTATGATGGAAGCATCTTTAAGTTCCTGAGGAATGGATCCTTGTTTCCAAAAGGACTGGAACAACTTGGTGAGCTTCTCGATAAGTGCAGGACCAGCAGCTTTATAGATCTCTGCGGGTATGGTATCTGCCCCTGGGGTTTTGCCACTGGAAAGCTGGCTGACAGCTTTCCTGACTTTGGCTACAACCGGTGGATCATCCATAGCACTGTTGATATCAACCTGGGGAATCCTGTCTATTGCCTCATCGTTAATAGATGACGGTCCGTTGAGGACGGTTTCAAAGTGTTCAGCCCATCTCTGCAGGATCTGAGCCATCTCTGTAATGAGAGTTGTACCATCTGTACTCAGGAGGGGGGAGCTCCCAAGAGATTGAGGTCCGTAGAGAGTGTTGAGGGCTTCATAGAACCGTTTCAAGCTGTTTCTATCAGCGTATCTCTGTATTTCATCTGCCTTGGTGCTCAGTCAGGCATCCTGCATTTTACACAGTTTATTCTGGAATGTCCTGCGGGCATTGGTAAAAGCATTTTTCTTGGCAGCTGAAGATGGGTCGTTCTGACAGGCCCAATGAAGACGGTGCTTTTCAACAAGTAGAGCCTGTATCTCCTCATCATTCGCATCGAACCAATCATGCTGCTTGTGGGTAGAGGGCCCGAGCGTCTTCAGCGCAGATATATGGATAACATCCCTGAAGCGTTCCAAGTCATTCTCAGTTCTGCCTACGAGGTGCAGGTCAGCAAGCTTGATTTCTAAGTCTTCAGCCAGTGCTGAAGCTATGCTGGGGGTCTTTAGCTTGGCCACATTGATTCTTTTCATAACCTTGTTTCCTTGTGGTCACCTCTTGGGTCTGATGCGGAGCCTCATTTTGGAGACAGTGAGCCTGTGATCTGTCCAGCAGTCAGCACCACACATGGCCTTGGTTACTCTGACATCCTGCATGATTAGTCCGATAAGAATGATGAGGAGATACAGGCTCTACTTGTTGAAAGTAGGATCTTGAAGAATATAAGGACTGTAGAAAGGAGGTTAAAAGGGAAATTAGGAGAGCCAGAAGGAGTCATGAGAAGACCTTGGCGGGTAAGATTAAAGAAAATCCCAAGGCCTTCTATAAGTATGTGAAAGGTAAAAGGGTGAGAAGGGAAAGGATAGGACCTATAAAAGATGAAGGGGGAAAGGTCTGTGTAGAACCAGAGGAAATGGCGGAGGTGCTTAATGAGTACTTTGCATCAGTATTCACAGTGGAAGCTGATTTGGGAGATCTTGCTATGGACTTGCAGCAGGTGGAAAAGATTGAGTACGTGGACATTAAAGAGGAGGATGTGTTAGAACTTTTGAATTCTATCAAGGTAGATAAGTCGCCGGGACCAGATGGGATGTACCCCAGGATACTGTGGGAGGCCAGGGAAGTGATTGCAGAGCCCTTGGCGATGATCTTTGCGTCGTCAATGGAGACGGGAGAGGTTCCGGAAGATTGGAGGATTGCGGATGTAGTCCCTATTTTCAAGAAAGGGAACAGAGATAGCCCGGGAAATTACCGCCCGGTGAGTCTGACCTCAGTGGTTGGTAAGCTGATGGAGAGGCTTCTGAGGGACAAGATTTACGACCATTTGGAGAGGTTTGACATGATCAGGAATAGTCAGCATGGATTTGTCAAGGGCAGGTCGTGCCTTACGAGCCTAGTTGAGTTCTTCGATAATGTGACTGAACACATTGACGAAGGAAGTGCCGTGGACGTAGTGTACATGGACTTCAGCAAGGCTTTTGATAAGGTCCCCCATGCAAGACTTCTTGAGAAGGTGAGAGGGCATGGGATCCAAGGGCCTTTGGCCTTGTGGATCCAGAACTGGCTTGCCTGCAGAAGGCAGAGAGTGGTTGTGGATGGGTCTTTTTCGGAATGGAGGTCAGTCACCAGTGGGGTGCCCCAGGGATCTGTTCTGGGACCCTTGTTGTTTGTCATTTTCATAAATGACCTGGATGAGGAAGTGGAGGGATGGGTTAGCAAGTTCGCTGATGACACGAAGGTCGGCGGTGTTGTGGATGGTCTGGAAGGATGTCAAAAGTTGCAGTAGGACATAGATAGGATGCAGGAATGGGCGGAGAAGTGGCAGATGGACTTCAACGCGGATAAATGTGTAGTAGTCCATTTCGGCAGAACCAACGGGATGAACGAGTACACTATTAAGGGCAGGGGTCTTAGTAGCGTTGAAGAGCAGAAGGATCTCGGGGTCCGGGTTCACAGGACTCTTAAATCGGCCTCGCAGGTGGAGGAGGTGGTCAAGAAGGCGTATGGTGTACTGGCCTTCATTAATCGAGGGATTGAGTTTAGGAGTCGGGAGGTAATGCTGCAACTTTACAGGACCCTTGTCAGGCCTCATTTGGAGTACTGTGCGCAGTTCTGGTCGCCTCACTATAGGAAAGATGTAGAAGCTATTGAAAGGGTGCAGAGGAGATTTACAAGGATGTTGCCTGGACTGGGAGGCATGCCTTATGAAGATAGGTTGAGGGAGCTGGGACTTTTTTCCCTGGAGAGGCGAAGGTTGAGAGGCGACCTGATAGAAGTTTATAAAATGTTGAGAGGAATAGATAGGGTGGACTCTCAGAGGCTATTTCCCCGGGTTGAAATGGTCGCTACGAGGGGACACAGATTTAAGGTGCGGGGAGGGAGGTACAGAGGTGATGTTAGGGGTAAGTTTTTCACTCAGAGGGTGGTGAGTGATTGGAATCGGCTGCCGTCGTCGGTGGTGGAGGCGAACTCGCTGGGGTCTTTTAAAAGACTTCTGGATGAGTATATGGGGTTTAATGGGATTGGGGGTTATAGATAGGTCTATAGATTGGTGGGGTTGATGCGATCGGCGCAACTCGAGGGCCGAAGGGCCTGTTTGTGCTGTAATGTTCTATGTTCTATGAAACTTTGAACATCAGGTCCTCTGGTTAAAAGCACCGTCTTCATCGGGCCTGTCAAAATGACATAGTCGATAAGATGCCAATGCTTAGAGCGGGGGTGCATCCAGGAGGTCTTGTTACGGGTAGGCAGAGGCAAAGTTGTATTGGTGATGTGGAGGTCACATGCAAACGACTCCCTCAATATCAGTAAAATGAAGGAGATGGCCATCGACTTCAGGAAGCATGGTGCAGGACATGCCCTTGTCTACATCGGGGATGAATCGGAAATGGTCGAGAACTTCAAGTTTCTAGGTGTCCAGATCACCAACGACTTGTTCTGGCCCCTCTATGCTGACACTATAATTTAGAAAGCCTATTGGCGCCTGTTTTCTCAGGAGGCTAATGAAATTTGGCATGTTTGCCACGACTCTCACCAACTTTTATAGACGCATCATAGAAAGCATCCTTTCCATATGTATCACAGCTTGGTATGGCTCCTGCTCTAACCAAGACTGTAAGTAACTTTGAAGGGTTGTGAACTTTGCCAAGTCCGTCATGCAAACCAGCCTCCCATCCATTGATGGAGACAGGGAGAGACACCTTTCCTGCTGTCTTGGAAAAGCAGCCAGCATAATCAAGGACCCTACGCACCCCGGACATTCCCTTTTCCACTTTCTTGCGTCGGGAGAAAGATACAAAAGTCTGAGGTCACATACCAACCGACTCAAGAACACTTCTTCCCTGCTGCTGTCAGACTTTTGAACTCACCTACCTTATACTAAGTTGATCTTTCTCTACACTCTAGCTATGATTGTAACCCTACATTCTGCGCCCCCTCCTCTATGCGCGGTAAGCTTTTGTTTTTTTCTATATAGCATGCAGTAAACAATACATTTCACTGTATACCAATACATGTTATAATAATATATCAAATCAAAGATTATGCCCAGCCCTTTCATCATCTCCACTCCCACTTCCTTCAGCAGCCTGGGTACAAGCTGTCCGAATTTATTCACTTTCAGCACAGCCAACACTTTCCAGTATGTCCTTCCCGTCAATTTTCTCCTCATCCATTACCTCTACCATTTCCACTTCTACCGATGTTTTGTCAACATCCTCTTCCTTGGTAAGCACCAGTGCAAAGTATTTATTAAGCAATCTAGCCTTCCCAGTGCTTTGAAACATAAATCACCATCTTCCTCTAAAATAGGACCCACTTTACGTGTTACTACCCACTTACTATTTACACATTGGTGAAGATTTTTGTGTTTCTATAATTTGACTGTCAGTCTATTCTCTCATTCTCGCTTCATAATTCTATTGTTCTCTTCTTTTCCCTTCTCAATTCATTGTATTTGATCTGGTTTTCACTTGAAAAATCCACTCCCTCTTCATTGTTTCATCAGATTTTCATTTTCCTTTGTCATGCAAGGAACTCTAGCTTTTGTTCCCTATTTGTTCCTGTTGGTATGTACCAGCTTGTAACTTAAACATCTTCTTAAAAATCGGCCATTATTCTCTTACTGTTTTTTCTCATTTTTGATTCAAATTTTTCCTGACTTAGATTCCCTTACCTTTTTGTTAGCCCTCTTCCAATCTAGAAGCTCTATATTAGATTGTTCCTTGTTCTTCTCCATTATTAATCAAAACTTTCTGATACAATGATCACTCTTACACGGATATTCCCACACAGACACCTAATCCACTTGACCTCATTTCTCAACATCTGATGCATGAATACTTGGGTGATCAAAGAACAAAGAACAAAGAATAGGCAGGGAATAGAGGGATAGGACCATGTAGAGGCAAGAAAATATTAGATTTGAGAGGCATCTGCATTGGCACAGACTTGGTGAGTCGAAGGACCTGTTCCTGTGCTGTACTGTTCTTTGTCTTTTGTTCATTTGGACACTAAGGGACAATTTAGCATGGTCAGTCCACCTAATCTGCACATCTTTGGACTGTGGGAAGATTCAGGTGTCTGCTCAGATGTGACAATCAGTCTCCATTGTCTGGGCAAACACAGGAGACTGAAGTTCAGTCTTTTGCATTTTTCCATTTGTAATTTATCTGTACAGATCTGCTGTTGTTTGTCTCCATCTAGGTGTGTTTGACCCAGCTCTGATCGGAGACAAGCCCAAATGGTACGCCCATCAGCTGCAACCCATTTACTACCGTGTCTATGATAGCAACTCCCAGCTTGCCGAGGCTCTCAACATTCCCATCGAGAAGGATGATGGCTCTGAGCCGACAGATGACAGGTTTGTGTAGATGAGAATAGGAATGTTCATGGCTCCACTCTGCCTCAACCTCTTTCACCATGCTTGTGAAGCCCTGGTGAGGAGATCAGCCTGATAACTTGTCAGAGGACTCTTGTCACAAAAACTCTTGTCATCAGAAATGGGAAACCTGAAAACAGATATGGGGTTAGTCAGCAAGTCGAGAAGCATCTGTGGTGAAAGAGTCTTCAGGTAGTTGAACCTCAGTACTTGGAATTGGAAAACCCCACTCCCTGCCCCCAATCTTCTGAATCTTAACTGATAGGATGGTTGTATCTTGGGATGCACTGCTTCATGAGCCTGCTGCATTACTCAGTCAGATCATGATTGACCTCCTGCATCAGTTCCATTTTCCTATTCTATTCCCATATCCCTTCATCCGTTTGCCTTAAAATCTCTCATCTCAGCCTCCAGTATATCCAGTGATGAAGCATTCTCAGCTATCTGAGGAGAGAATTCCAAAGATTCCCAATCCTTTGGAGAAGAAATTTCTCCTCTTCTCAGTTTAAAATGGCCATCCTCTTATTCGAAGAGCGTTTACATCTAGACTCCAGCTGGGGGGAAAGATCCTCTTGATTTACAGCCTGTCAATTAACCAGAATTTCATGCATGTTGATGAGGTGACCTTTCTTCCTTCTAGCATCCCAAGAATAGATAAAAGCAAGTTACTGTGGATACTGGAATCTAAACCAAAAACAGAAAATGCTGGAAAATCTCAGCAGGTCTGACAGAATCTGTGGATAAAAGAGTTAACATTTCGATTCAGGATGATCCATGGTCAGAGCCTGAGAATAAAAACTGCTTCGAGTCATGGAGATAAACAGTATGGAAACAGGACCTTTGGCCCAACTTGCCCATGCTGACCAGGTTTCCTAGACTGAACTAGACCTATTTGTCTGTGTTTAGCTGATATCTCTCTAAGCCTTTCCTATACATGTATCTACAGCTCATTCCATGTACACACCACCCTCTCTGTGTAAAAGTTGCCCCTCAGGTCCTCCTTAAATTTTTCCCCTCTCACCTTAAACCTGCACCCTCTAATTTTGGGTTCCTCTACCTTGGGGAAAAGACCTTGGCAAACTTGCAACTTTGCAATACTTGCTGTGACTTAATCCTTTAGATGGAAAATTGAAACTTTGACTTCACCATCCTGGAGCTCCCAGCACACCTTGAGGTAGAGATAGAGTTATTGCTGGCCTCTAGCTTTTAGTCAGCAAACTTCAAGAGATAGATATACTCCTTGCCTCTAGTTACCAGTTATTATTGTCAATGCAGACTTGACGGGCTTAATAGCCTTCTTCTGTACTGTAGGGATTCTATGATTCTGTAAACTTCTAAGGCCACCCCTCATCCTCCTATGCTCCAGGAAAATATCCAGGCCTCTCCTGCTGTTAATATTTTGTCAATGTTTTTGCTTCCTTCCTAAAGCAGGGTGACTAGAATTTGACGCAGTACTCCAAATGTGGCCTTACTGATCGGTGTCCTGTATAATTGTTACATAATGTCTCAACTCCTGTACTAAATGCTCTAACTGATGAAGGCAAGTGTGCCAAATGCCACCTTCATCACCATCACTCAGTCTATTTGTAATGCCACTTTCAAGAACTATGTACCAGCACCCCAAGTCTCCCTGTTTGACAACACTTCCAAGGACCCTACCATTAACTGTGTAAGTCCTGCCCTGGTTTGTCTTACCAAAATGCAACACCTTAATCTCCCCTTACAGGAGAGCCCACTCATTCCAGGAATAAATAGGGTTGACCTGCCTTTCTCCTTCTGTGCAATTCCTGAATCACTGAAGCTTTTCATATTTTACTTCCTAACTAGAGAGTAGATCAGTGGTTAGCACTGTTGCCTTAGAGCAGCAGGGACCCAGGTTTAATTCCCGTCTTGGCTGTGCAGAGTTTGCACATTCTCTCAATGTCTGTAAAAGCTTCCTCCAGGTGCTCCAGTTTCCTCTCTGTGATCCTGCTGTGCCTTTAACGAATGTACTTCAATCTGTTTCTCTGCAGTTTTTTTGTTTTGTTGCTGCGATGTCTGTTGAAGGCATATTATGGACCTTTTTCTTTAGTTTTAATCTGGGCTGAAGGCAATGTCCTGGAGTTTTGAGTTTTCAATTGTTGGGGAAGACTGATTGATAGGTCATGCTCAGGTGGTTCCTTCACAGAATCCAAGGATTCACTTCAGTTTGGCTAGTTAGAAGCTGTTGGATTCCAGACTGAAAAGCAGTGTATTTTTGCCTCTTCCTGGTATTGAAAATATAGTTCTATCTGGCTAGCTGGTAACTAGAGGCAAGGAGTATATCTATCGCTTGAAGTTGTTTGCTGGCTAAAAGCTAGAGGCCAGCAGTGACTCTATCTCTACCTCAAGGTGTGCTGGGAGCTCTAGGACGGTGAAGTCAAAGTTTCAATTCTCCATCCAAAGGATTAAGTCACAGCAAGTGTTGCAAAGTTGCATCATTTGAGCATATTTATTTTCTATGTTAAACTTGGAATGAGGGTGTATGTTCATAGGGCTGCTTTTGTTGGAACAATATCTAAAGCTGTTAAGGTTATACAATATCATTATAAAAATCATAGAAACCCTACAGTACGGTAGCACAGTGGTTAGCACATCATGGTTTTTTTTTCAGGAATTGCACAAAAGGAAAATGGCAGTTTGTAATTAGTAAAAATTGTTGCTAATTGCCTTATTAAACTTTGATTAAAAACTCCCTAGTAGGTCATTTGAATCATATCGGGAGTGAAATATCTTATGTTTAACCATGCCAAAATTCTAAGTTCAAAACTTACGACCTAGGCTGACTCTATAAAACTCCTTGGAGTTTCTGATCTAGATTTATAACATCCCACACTCCAAAGATATGCAGGTTGCGTGGATTAGCCATGCTAAATTGCCCCTTTGTGTCCAAAGATGTGTACATAAAAAGAATTGGCCATGCTAAATGCAGTGGCTACAGGGATAGGACTGGTGGCTTGATCTGGAGAGTTGGTGCAGACCCAATGGACTGAATGAATCTCTACAGTGTAGCGGGCGGCCAATGTGTCTGACCTATTTTTCCCATGTTATTAGTCTCTCCTATATGTCTAATTTCTTTTATGGCCTTCTTTTGTCATCTGCTGGGATCAGTGTGTGTTTTTTTAAAGGAGTGTTTGGCTGTTGAACAGCTCTAAACACTCTTATGGCTGAATTTATCCACTGCTTGTCATACTCTACTGCTGCTGTTAAGGATGAAGTTGGTGCTGGGTCTGGTCTTCCTGCTCAGGACAGGCCTGAGCGGGACCTGGTGTATGGGGAGCAGCAGCTGCTTCATGCAATTGTCCCCTGTGTTCCTGTGCAGTTTGCAGGTCTGTTTTTCCTTCTGGGGTGGGATTTGGCAGGGTTAGGTGCTGATGTTGAGGAATCTGCAGGCAAGTGACTTCCCCTTTTAATGTCTGATGTGTTGCATCTTTCTGCTGCACTCCAGTAAATTCAGACTTTGAAGTTTTCTTTGAGGTTGAACAAAGCTGAGTGGGAGGGTGAGTTGTGTTGAGGATGCAGAGAAACTTCAGTGTGATTTGGGCAAGTTGATTGGGCAAATGCATGGCAGATGCAGTACGATGTGGATAAATGAGGTTATCCACTTTGATAGTAAAAATGGGAAGGCCATAAATTAGGAGAGGGGAATGTGTAACAAGACTTGGATGTCCTTTATACAGCTGTCACTGAAGGTATGGAGATGAAGAGGCAGTTTAAAAAAAGCAAATGGCATGTTGGCCTTATAACGAGAGGATTCGAGTATAGAAGCTTGGAGCATGTGTAGTTTGGTCTCCTTGCAGAGAAGGTTTACCAGACTGATTTCTGGGATGGTGGAACTGACGTTTGAGAAGAGATCGAGTCTGTTAGAATTATATTCATTCAGGAGAATGATGGAGAAGTCATGAAGAAATCTATAAAACACTAACAGGACTAGACAGGGTAGATGCAAGAAGGATGTTGCCAATAGTAGAGGGTATCCAGAACCAAGGATTACAGTCTGAGAATGCTGGGTAGATTGTTTAGGACTGATGAGAAATTTCTTCATCCAGAGAGTGATCAGTCTGTGGAATTCGCTACCACAGAAAGTAGTTGAGGCCAAAACATTGTATATTGCTGAGACGGAGTTAGACATAAGGATATGTCTAAAGAAGGAATTAGAGGATCAAAGGATATGGGGGAAGGTGGGATCAGACTATTGAGTTGTGTTTGGGACCAGACCAGTAACTCCAAGGTGTATTATGAAGTTAGCCTCGACTCTAACTTTAACATTTGATTTTGGCATTAGGGTGAGCATAAGATGTTTTGGTCCAGGTATAACACAGTTGACCCACTAAGAAGCCTTTATCAAAACAACTTTACTTAAGGACACTATTAGAATATAACAAAAAGAATTAGCATAACTTTTACCAATTAAAATACTCAAACACAACAAAGTATAATTCTTAACAGCTAGCTATCTCTATTGTTCAACTTAAAACAATATCCCTATTGACATAAGCCCTTCTTCAGAATTAGCACAAATAACAAGTATGTTCACGTGGCACTAGATTTCCAGCCTTTTAACACTTCTGGAAAAAGATCCAGACAGTGGTTTCCAGAGAAGGATATAACCTCAAGCAACAAAACTTCAGAGAAGTTAACTTAGCGTTTGGCAGCTCCCAGTCTCCACTCTTCAGAGAGGGGAAAAGAGAGACACTACTCTCTCTCAATTCAAAAAAGACATCCAAGGTTGAACATTCTGTGTAAGCCAAGCTTCACCCAGTCACATGACCTTGCCTAGCAATCAACTTAATCAGTCCTACTCTGCAAAATCTCAGGGGGAAACTAAAAACAACAGTAGCATTAGTTCAGATTAAAAGGAACATTCTAGCAATTGTACTGTTACAATAACAATATAGGATGCTGGTTCTAGACAAAATGGCTCCGAGTGGATAGAACTGTGACAACAGATCCTGCCCAAGGACATGATTCAAATGCATTTCTTAAGGAATAGTATCGTCACAGTTGGATGACCAGCCATGGTCATAATGAATGGCAGAGCAGGCTCAAAAGACTGAATGACCTACTCCTGTCCCTCCTATTTCCTATGTTCATTTATTAAACAATGTAAATCCAGTTGGTGTACAATGACTGTCAAATGTATACTTAAGATTGTTTTAATGCAGCAAAATCTACAACTGGATTGGAGGAAGACAAATTTATAGATTGTCTTAAAATGACCTGTTGAAATGACGATTGTTGTTTTCGCGCAACTTTCCATTCTTTCAAAATGAAAATGAATGCAGGAATTAACAACTTATGTTAACAACTTGCATTTACAAGTTACATTTAGGCTGTGAGGATAGAGCACCCACGGAAAGATGGTTGTTTCTTCTTTAACCAGGGGAGGAGAAGTTTGATAGAAGGGTTACTAAACTAACTCAATGCTGTTGGACCAGGAATCAGTGTACTCAATGAACACCGAGAGGGCTGAGGGATGATTTGGTGAACATAAGAACATAAACATAAGAAATAGGAGCAGGAGTAGGCCATCTGGCCCTTCGAGCCTGCCCCGCCATTCAATAAGATCATGGCTGATCTGTCGTGGCTCAGTTCCACATTCCGGCCCTCTCCCCATAACCCTTAATCCCCTCTCTTATCAAAAACCCATCAACCTGCTTCTTAAAAATATTTAACGAGGCAGCCTCCACCACTTCAACGGGTGAGAGGATGATTAAGATGAGTCTGTCCTGTTGGAGATCTCCATCAGGTTCCTAAGGTGTTTCTGTCGATTTTCTTGTTTGCGGCATTTTATATTCATTTCCTTTCCTCCTTCAGCTCTTTTTGAAATGCAGTTTATTCATTGGCTATCCCTTGGGACTGGAAAATATGACCAAGAAATATTAGCCATGTCCCAACTTTCTCCAGGTGATGTCTTGCTGAGTATGTCCAGCTGTTTTGTTCATGGATTGTCTTGTGCTCTTCCCTGTTGGTGTTGCTGCTAACTCTCCCCTCTATTCCAGTGGCAGTGACAGTGTGGAATACAACGACTCCAGCTCCTCGTACTCATCCCTGGGTGACTTTGTGAGTGAGATGATGAAGTGTGATATCAAAGGGGACACGCCCAGTGAGTACCCAGTCTGACTATATTTGCAAATTGTACTAAGGGCAAGTGAGCCCTCTAAAGCTTGCTGCTTTAAAGTCGCTTTTCTGCCAGTCGCTTTCTTGGCACTGACTGGGCTGCTGTGTGTGTTGCACCAATCACAGTGCAAAGTGCCTGCTGCCAGCCTCCCTCAGGTAAAGAACGAGATAGCTTAGTGATGACGAAATGGTAATATCACTGGACAAGTAATCCAGGGGCCTCAATCAGTTGTCTCGGGATTTGGGTTCAAATCCCACCGTGACAGTTGGGACAATTTCAATTCAATTACATAATAAACCTGGAATTAAAATCTAGTCTCAGTAAGTAGTTTGCACCATTGCCTCACAGTGCCAGGGACCTGGGTTTGATTCTGACCTTGTGTGATTGTGTGGAGTTTACACGTTCTCCCTGTGTCTGCATCAGTTTTCTTCGGATGTTCTGGTTTCCTCCCGCAGTCCAAAGATGTGGTTTGGTGGATTGGCCATGCTAAACTCTGGGGAATTGAGAGAATTGGGTGGGTGGCCTAAGTGGGATGCTGTATGGGAGAGTGGGTGCAAATTTGACGGATCAAATGGCCTCTTTCTGCATTGTAGTGATTCTGTGGTAAAGTGTTAGATTGTCATAAATCTCCACTTGCCTCAATAATGTCCTTTAGGGAAGGAAATCTGCATCCTTATCTCATTTAGTCTTTGTGGGTTTAACTGCCCTCGAGCCAGAAGTGAGAATGACACATTCTGCCCAGCTCTGGCCTACCTATCCCAGATGGACTGAAGTGTTTCCTGAAGGCAGCTTACCACCTCCTTTTCTTAAGAGCAATTAGAGATAGGCAATGAATGCTGCCTAGCAAATGATAGTGCCATGTCATCAAAGAATTTACCAACATTATGGAAGCAATTTGTTGAAAGTTACTTAGGTCAACTGTTCACCTGTGATAACAGACTCCTCAGTTATAAATAAGGAAGGTGATGGTTAAAAAGGGAATTCAGGAGAAAACTGCCACCCAAAGGCAGGATTTCATTATTTACCATAAACAACCCTATCAGTGGACATGATTAGTAGGTTAAGAAATGATTTGTTGTGTTCTTATTAGGGTGAGAAGTTGGATGGAAGGAAACCGGGAACCAGTAGATGGAATGTATTTGGGTTTCCAAAAGGCATTTGATAAGGTGCCACATAATTGAGCTCATAATGTCCAAGGAGATTCAAAGTTCAAAGAAAATTACACAGAAACAGGCCCTTCGGCCCTCCAAGCCTTCACCGACCATGCTGCCCGACTCAACCAAAACCCCCTGCCCTTCTGGGGACCATATCCTTTTACTCCCATCTCATTCATGTACTTGTCAAGATGCCCCTTAAAAGTCACAACCATATCCGCTTCCACTACCTCCCCTGGCAACAAGTTCCCCTGGCACCATGCTCTGTGTAAAGAATCTGCCTCGTACATCTCTTTTAAAACTTGCCCCTCGCACCTTAAATCTATGCCCCCTAATAATTGACTTTTCCACCCTGGGAAAAAGCTTCTGACTATCTACTCTATCCATGCCTCTCATAATCTTGTAGACTCCTATCAGGTCTCCCTTCAACCTCCATCGCTCCAGTGAGAACAAACCAAGTTTTTCCAACCTCTCCTCATAGTTAATGCCCTCCATACCAGGCAACTTCCTGTACCCTCTCAAAGACTCCACATCCTTCTGGTAGTGTGGAGACCAGAATTGAACACTATATTTCAAGTGCGACTTAACTAAGATTCTATAAAGCGGCAACGTGACTTGCCAATTTTTAAACACAATACACTGGCCGAAGAAGGCAAGCATGCCGCATGCCTTCTTGACTACCTTCTCCACTTGCATTGCCACTCTCAGTGACCTGTGCACCTGTACACCCAGATCCCTTTGCCTACTAATACTCCTAAGGGTTCTGCATTTACTGTCTATTTCATATCGGTATTAGACCTTCCAAAATGTATTACTTCACATTTGTCCAGATGAAACTCCATCAGCCATCTCTCCGCCCAAGTCTTCAACTGATCTATATCCTGCTGTATCCTCTGATGGTCCTCATCGCAATCCGCAAATCCACCAACCTTTGTGTCGTCCGCAAACTTACTAATCAATCCAGTTACACTTTCCTCCAAATCATTTGTCACAGCGCTCCACTGCTATCCTCTGTCTTCTTTGATCGAGCCAGTTTTGTATCCACCTTGCCAGCTCACCTCTGATCCCATACGACCTCACCTAGCATTAATAAATTCACTAGCATTAGTAAAGAGTTGTTAACTGAAAGGAAACTGAAAGTCTGGATATGTTGGTCACTTTCAAATGAGCAAACTGTAGCTAATGAAGTGCCACAGGGAATAGTGCCAAAGCCTCAACTATTTATAATCTATGTTAATGACCAGTATGAAAGGACCAAGTGTCAATGATACCAAGGAAAGTTATTAAGAGCTTACAAAGGGATGTAAATAGATTATATGAGTGGGCAAAGAATTGACAGATGGAGTATTGTGATGCTAGTATGCCTTTGAGAAATATTTTTTAAAATCGTATTCTTAACAGTTTGTAAGCAGGCCTTTTCGTTTCATTGTAGCTCCACCTGCCTGCTTAAAAGTCCTTCTACTGCTGCATCCATGGCTTAAATGGGATTTTGTTTATTCTTAATCTGGGTTTAACGCAGTGACTTGGAATTTACAACTGCATGGCAGGTCATGTGTTTTGGACAGTTTTTTCTTCATAGTGAATTCAAGACTTCACTTTCAGTTTGGCTACTGGCTGCTGCTTTTGTTAGAATGCGTTTGGACATCAGACTGAAAAGCAGTGTTTCTGTTCTTTGCCCTGGTTTTGTAAATTCTGCTGGCTAACTGGAAGCAGGTTCCCTGGCTTTCCTGGAGTGAACATTCTGCTGTTGGTTGTTTGGTAGCTAGTACCTAGATGCTCCCGCGTGCTGCCGCTCCCTCCCTCCCGACCGCCCCCTGCCCCCCTGCCGCGCAGCTGTTTTGGGAAGTTATTCAGACTTCAAGCTTGTCTGTGTGTATCAGCATCTACCCAAGGGACTAAGGTCCAGTGTCGTGTGAGCATTTGTATTTTCTGTACTAAACGAGTTGTAAAGCTTTTGTTTATTGGGTTTGTTTGGTTGGAATGGTATTTAGCTGTTGAGGTTTATACAATACCATAGTTGTTTTTTATTTCTTGTTTGTAATTGGTGAAGTTTATTGCTAATTTTCTTTTTATACGTGTTAACTGTATTTTTAAATAAACTTTGTTTGATAAAAGCTCCCTAGTGAGTCATTTGGATCATATCCAAAGTGAAATGTCTCATGTTTGCCCTAGCCAAATTCAAATTGCAAAATCTATGGTCCAAGCAGGTTTCATAAAACATTTTGAAGTTTTTGACTTGAATTATCATAGAATCATACAGTGCAGTAGGAGGCCATTCAGCCCATCAAGTCCACACCAACCACAATCCCACTAAGGCTCTATCCTCACAACCCGATGCATTTACCCTACCTAGCCGCCCTGACATGAAGGGGCAATCTAGCATGGCCAATCCACCTAACCTGCATACTTTTGGACTGTGGGAGGAAACCGGAGCACCTGGAGGAAACCCATGCAGACACAGGGAGAATGTGTGAACTCCACACAGACAATGAACCAAGCCGGGATTCAAACTTGGAACCTGGCATTATGAGTCAGCAATGCAAACTACTGTGTCACCGTGCCGCCCTATCACAGTATAATGTTGGAAAATGTGAGGTTGTCCTCTTTGGCAGGCAGAATAGATAAACTGACCATTATTTAGATGGAGGGAGATTGAAGAAAGCTGCAGTACTGAAGGATCTGGGTGTCCATGTATGTGAATCACAAAAAGTGAACATGCAGGTGCAGCAAGTAATTAGGAGGGTGAATGGCATGTAAGCAGGAGTAAAAGTAGGAAGTTTTACTACAGATGCACTGGCTATCACACCATTCCAACAGTCCAGTGTACAGAATTGGTCTCTTTGGGGGACATACTTGCATTGGAAGCAGTTCAGAGAGGTTCACTGGGCTTATTCTTGAATTGATGGATTTAGCTTGAGAGGAATGGTTGAGCAATTTGGACCTGTGGCCACGTGAGTTCATAAGGATAAGGGGTAATCTTATTGAACCATATATGATCCTAAGGAAACTTGACAGAGTGGATCCTCAGAAGACGTTACCTTTTGAGGGAGGAGTCTAGAAATTGAGGATAGAATAATAGATGAGAAATATCTCCATCAGCAGGTTGTGGATCTTTGGATTTTTTTTGGAGCCAGAGATAAGGAGAGACTAACAGTCGAAAACTTGTTCGAGGATGTTGCCTGGACTGGGAGGCATGCCTTATGAAGTTAGGTTGAGGGAGCTGGGACTCTTTTCCCTGGAGAGGCGAAGGTTGAGAGGCGACCTGATAGAAGTTTATAAAATGTTGAGAGGAATAGATAGGGTGGACTCTCAGAGGCTATTTCCCCGGGTTGAAATGGTCGCTACGAGAGGACACAGATTTAAGGTGCGGGGAGGGAAGTACAGAGGTGATGTTAGGGGTAAGTTTTTCACTCAGAGGGTGGTGAGTGAATGGAATCGGCTGCCGTCATCAGTGGTGGAGGCGAACTCGCTGGGGTCTTTTAAAAGACTTCTGGATGAGTATATGGGGTTTAATGGGATTGGGGGTTATAGATAGGTCTATGGATTGGTGGGGTTGATGCGATCGGCGCAACTCGAGGGCCGAAGGGCCTGTTTGTGCTGTAATGTTCTATGTTCTATGTAACGTGAGACCACAAGTAAGGTAGTCAAATGCTTTGTGTCAAAGAAGGAACTCCTTTATATAATTAAATCAAGAAGTTAACGGTAATAGTAATAAATATGAAAACAGGAGCACAAGTAAAACGGGTCTTGCTTACAGAATGGTCTCTTAAGATTATGAAGGGGATAGATAGAGTAAATGGTGGTAAGCTTTTTCCGCTATTAGAAATGGATAGAACGAGGGGTCACGAGCTTAGGGTGAGGGGGGCTAGATATAAGACTAATATTAGAGGGCAGTTTTTCACACAAAGGGTAGTGGGGATGTGGAATGCACTGCCGAGTAAGGTGGTGGAAGCAGGCACGCTAGGGTTGTTCAAGAGTCACTTGGACAGCCACATGAGCGGTCTACATATAGGGGGATATAGCAGGCCTTACTAAACATTGTGGGCTTGGGGTTCAGTTTTAGCCTCAGGGATATAGAGTCTTTTTAATAATGAATTTTTTATCCACAGGCATTTAAGTCCAGCAAGGGGCATGCGGGCGGCAGGTTGTGGTGGGCTGCTCTTGGATGTTGCTTCGGGAGTTGCCTACTGCTTCATGTCGTTGGTGTGCGTAAACTGGACCATCTCGAGGGCATCATGACAGCTCAGAGGCTATCTCTGTTGCTGTGCAGACACATGGATTTGGGCCTGTGTCCGTGGGAGTTTGCGCGTTCTCCCCATGGTTGCGTGGGTTTCCTCCGGGTGCTCCAGTTTCCTCCCACATCCCAAAAATGTGCTTTTAGGCTGATTGATTGGGTAACAAATTGTCCCTATATTGGACCTCCCTGATCCTCACACATTAGGCATAGACTAAAATCATGAATAGGTCACTGACCATGGGACGGCGGCGCGGGCTCATTGGGCCGAAGGGCCTGTTTCCCGTGCTGTGTTGTTCTTTGTTCTTTGTTCTTTGCAGACTGAAAAGCCCTCCAAAACCTGCACATGCTCAGAACCCTGGACAGACACCAATAAAACTATTATATAGGAGAAAGACTTATAAGAATACTCTGTACTCAAAATAACATGCTGCAACAAGAGGTGAGATAGGTCCTGGTGTTGGGAAGTCAAGGGCTATGAGGGAGCAGGAAGGAAAATTGAGATGATTCCAAGATCAGATCAGCCATGATGGCATTGAGTGTGGACCAGGCTCGAGGTGTAGAACCTTCTGTTCTGAAGAAAGCGGTATTTAAAGAATGTGGAGAGAAGATATTTAGCTGGCATTCAAGGACATGGAGTTTGGGGGTATAAATAGGTGGTGGAAACACTTGAATCTGGCAACATCTGTGGAGAGAGAGAAACAGTTTTTCCTGTTGATTATAGCTCTTTACAAGTTTAATGTTGAAATTGAAATGTCAACTCTGTTCCAGTCAGATTTCCAATTAGGGGTTGTGACTGAGTGAAGACGCAGTGTGGAATATAACGCAAGGAGCTTTATGAACATCATCTCTCACTATCATTACAGATCTCGATCCTCCAACCCACGCGGCCCTTGGAGATCCCAGTGAGATAGAGTTCCAGGGATTTCAGAAATATCGGGATGACCTGGATGATCAGGGATTGGACAGTGAAAATTCTCTGGAAAACAATCCTCTTCGATCCAGCTCGAGTACAACAGCCAGCAGTAGTCCCAGCACTGTTATACAGGGCACAAACCATGTATGTCCACTTCTGAGATTACAGTCAATCCTGGCCCAATCCCTGAGCATCTTCTTCAGCCCGCTTGTATCTCGTTTCCCCCTCCCTCCCATACTTACTGTCCCCCCTCCTTCCCGAATTCGCGGTCCCCCCTTCCTCCCACACTCACAGTCCCCCCCTCCTTCCGCACTCGCGGTCCCCCCTCCCTCCCACACTCGCGGTCCCCCCTCCCTCCCACACTCGCGGTCCCCCCTCACTCCCGCACTCGCTCTTCCCCCTCCCTCCCGCACTCGCGGTCCCCCCCCTCCCTCCGGCACTCGCTCTTTACCCTCCCACCTGCGCTCGCTGTGCCCCCCTCCCTCCCACACTCGCTCTTTACCCTCCCGCCCGCGCTCGCCGCGCTCCCCCCTCCCTCCCACCTGTGCTCGCCACGCCCCTCCCTCCCTCCCGCGCTCGCCGCGCCCCCCTCCCTCCCTCCCGCGCTCGCCGCGCCCCCCTCCCTCCCTCCCGCGCTCGCCGTGCTCCCCTGCCTCCCGTCCGCACTCGCCATGCCCCCTTTCACAGTCGCTGTTTCTCCTCCCTCCCACACACAACAGTGGGGTCGAGGAAGTGGGTGGGAGGGGGATGTCAAGAGTATGGGAGGGATGGGGCGAGGAGGGTAGTCGGTGGGGCGGGGAGGGCGGATGCCGGCTGTGGGATGGTGGGGGGGTAGCAGGGCCTGGGTTTTGGGCTGTAGACTATGTGACTGTTGTCAGTAACTGACCACCTCTGGTCCAGCAGGAATCCATTGATTCGGCAGAAGCAGAGGAGAAGACGCTGACTTTCCATAACCACATTTCTGCCGCGTCAATCCAGGCTTTTGCCAAGGCTAATCTTGAGCGACGGGAGAATGAGGGGCTCTTAGAGGGACCGGGGCGTCAGCGTGACTATGACAACCCATACTTCGAGCCTCAATATGGTTTCCCTGCTGAGGAGGGTGAGGAGGAACAGGGAGAAAGTTACACTCCAAACTTCGCTCAGAACATCGAGAACCGGTAAGCTTGGGGCTGATTGTGATAAACATTAAAAACTACAGAACAACTCGAATGCTGTGAGGTCTGCGAATTGGGGAGAGTTTGAGAAATCCACCTGAGCGTCAGGAAAAAGACCTTACAGTGCAGAAGAAGGCCATTTGGCCCATCGAGCTTCCACTGACCACAATCCCACCCAGGCCCCACTGCCATTTACCCTGCTAATCCTCTGACATTAGGATCAATTTATCATGGCCAATCCACCTAATCCCCACATCTTTGGACTGTAGGAGGAAACCTGAGCACCCGGAGGAAACCTAAGCAGACATGGGGAGAACGTGCAGACTCCATATAGAGAGTCATCCAAGGCCAAGTCACTGGCATGTTTGTGAGGCAGCAGTGCTAACCACTGTGCCACCCCGTTTGATTAAAACTTGTGTATCTTGTGACTTAAACAAGTGTCTGGAATCTCAACATTTACTTATTTTAAACAAAACATTATTGGGCATTAATTGGCATAACATTGGGATCTCCCCTCATGTCCTGAGGTCTGACAAAGAAGTGTAACAAGTTCACATACTCATTGGAAAGTAAGAAATAATATCTGGGGGTTTAAGTACACCAATCCAAGTAGGATTGTAATGGTATTTTAATAAAAGCATTAGCAGGGGGTTGATTTTAGAGGGATCAGATTAAATGGTGGAGAAATTAGTTTAGACTTGTAAAATATCCCAATTCCAACTATATTCAGTTTTGGGCTTCATGTCGCAGAATAGATATTAAGATTTTGAGAAATGTGTAACCTGGATTTGCAAGGATGAAAATAAGTGTTCATTTTGATTTCCAATGTTACAGGCCTCCGAAACCTCTCCGCCCCAACAGTTTGAGACTCCCGAGTGATTCTGAGGCGGAGTCGGACTCACGAGCCAGTTCGCCAAACTCCACTGTCTCCAACAACAGCAGTGAGGGCTTTGGAGGATTCATGTCATTTGCAAGTAAGTGTGACAGCACAGGTGATGGTATATTTCAGACAGCCAGTAGACAAAGGATATACATGGAGGTAGTCTTTACACATTTTATCAGTGTTAATTTTCATAATTACAGATTATGAGCCTCCTAACCCAATGATCACAATTTGACTCTGTCTATTTGTAGGGACAAAAGTGAATGTCTGGTTAATGCCATACTTGTTTACAGTTAAAACACAAGTAACACAATGTTATACTCTAAGGCTTGTTTGTGTTTGGATTTGCTTAATACAGACTGTGGTATTGACAAGTGCTACTTAGGACACTGACACTAAGGGTAGAAGAACATGGGAAATATTCAACCCTTTGAACCCAGCCTTTTCATTAAAATCATGGCTGAACTTTTCCATTAATGCTATTTACATTGGACATTGCTAGTGCAGAAAAATCTCAGTATCTGTTTACAATGTACATAACGTGTGAACATTCATAGCTTTCTGGGCTGGAGAATTCCAAAGATTCTCAACCTTCTGAGTGAAGATATTTCTCTGAACCATTCTAAAATGGTTGCCCTCTTATCCTGACACTATGATTCCTCCTACTCGCCTTCACATGCAGGAGAAATGATCTCTCACTGCTGTCAAACCCTCTCAGAATTTTAATTATTTCAGTGAGACCATCTGTATGCATGGGCTTATTCCACTGAATCTCTCCTCATACGCAACCCCTTATTCCTTATTATCAATCTTGTAAATCTGTGTCACAGCCTCTTTATAATAGAACACCATGGAAATAAAGGATGCAGTGCCATTGCAGAAAGACGATTTGGCCCATCTAGTACACCATGACCCTCTGAAAGAGCATCCCGCCCAGGCCCATCCTGTCCCTACGTCCCCATAATGCTGCACATTTACTGTGGCCAATCCCCCTAATCTGCAGATCTTTGGACTGTGAGAGGACATCCATGCAGGCATGGAAAAAAACTCTACGTGGTCACCCAGGGCTGGAATTGAATCCAGGGTCCCTGGTGTTGTGAGGCAGCAGTGCTGCTAACCACTGTGGCACTCTGCTGCTCATGTTAACTTTTGTGATTTGTGGAGTGTGCAAGAACTTGCTAAATCTCTCTGAATCCCTACATTGACAAAAATCATAGAATTCCTACTGTGCAGAAGAGGCCATTTTGTCCATCAAGTCTGCACTGGCTTTCAGACAGAGTATCTTACCCATGCCCTATCCCATAATCCTGCACATTTCCCATGGCCAATCCATCTAACCTACACATCTTTGGACTGTGGGAGGAAACCATAGCACTTGGAGGAAACCCATGCAGACATGGGGAAAACATGCAAACTCTACACAGACAGACACCCAAGGCTGAAATTGAACCTGGGTCCCTGGTGCTGCGAGGCAGCAGTGCTAACCACTATACCACCCTTATTCTCATTCTTTTATAAGAAAATTACTGTTTTATGATTCTCATTCCAAAGCAGTAAATTTCATATTCCTCCACATCATCCTTCATCTGGCACCTTCCTGCTCATCATTTTGCTGATGTGCTAGTTGAGTGGTAATATATATTACTTGGGTGCTGAAACATGGCAGATGTTGTTGCTTGTGTTTGAAAGGTGTAATGAAAGTGGACTGCTGCTGTGCTAACACTGAGATGGGTGACATAGAACATAGAACATTACAGCGCAGAACAGGCCCTTTGGCCCACGATGTTGCGCCGACCAGTTACAAAAACAATGACCCACTAACCTAAACCAATCCCTTTTTGTCCATAAACCTATCCACGGATCTCTTAAACGCCCCCAAACTAGGCGCATTTACAACTGCAGCAGGCAGGGCATTCCAATCCCTCACCACCCTCTGGGTAAAAAACCTACCCCTGACATCTGTCCCATAACTACCACTCCTTAATTTAAAGCCATGCCCCCTCGTGTTAGATTTCTCCATCAGAGGAAAAAGGCTATTACTATCCACCCTATCTAAACGTCTAATCATCTTATATGTTTCAATAAGGTCCCCTCGCAGCCTCCTTCTTTACAGCGAAAACAACCCCAAATCCCTCAGCCTCTCCTCATAGGACCTCCCCTCCATACCAGGCAACATCCTGGTAAACCTCCTCTGCACCCTCTCCAAAGCCTCCACATCCTTCCTGTAATGTGGGGACCAGAACTGCACACAAAACTCCAAGTGCGGCCGCACCAGAGTTGTGTACAGTTGCAACTTGACGCTGCGACTCCTAAATTCAATCCCCCTACCAATAAACGCCAAGACACCGCCTTAACAACCTTATCTACTTGACTCCCAACTTTCAGGGATCTATGTACAGATACACCTAGATCCCTCTGCTCATCCACACTATTCAAAGTCCTCCTGTTAGCCCTATACTCGACACATCTGTTATTCCTACCAAAGTGGATTACCTCACACTTCTCCGCATTAAACTCCATCCGCCACCTCTCGGCCCAGCTCTGCAATCTGTCTAAGTCTTCCTGCAAACTATGACACCCTTCATCACTATCTACTACACCTCCAACTTTGGTGTCATCAGCAAATTTACTAATCCACCCAACTATACCCTCATCCAGATCATTAATAAAAATTACAAACAGCAGTGGCCCCAAAACAGATCCCTGAGGCACACCACTCGTAACCGAACTCCATGATGAATATTTACCATCAACCACCACCCTCTGCCTCCGATCCACTAGCCAATTCCTGATCCAATTCCCTAGATCACCCCCAATCCCATTCATCTACATTTTCTGCAGAAGCCTACCATGGTGAACCTTATCAAACGCCTTACTAAAATCCATATACACCACGTCCACTGCCTTACCCCCATCCACCTCTTTAGTCACTTTCTCAAAGAACTCGATAAGGTTAGTAAGACACGACCTACCTGCCACAAAACCATGCTGACTATCTCCAATCAATTCACTACTCTCCAAATAACTATAACATGCTGCAAAGGTACAGGGCATATTCATCAGAGTGTTTATGTCCATTACCCACAGGTAACATCTACAAGAGTCGTGGAAGCAGCTTCAGTCTCTCCAACTTGGCTCTACCAACTAAGGCAGGACGAGACAAGAGTACACCATTCCCCAGCCTCAAAGGTAAAGATCTTTCTGTCTATAATTTGACTTTTGAATGCTTTGTAGAAATGGATGGTTGCAGCATATTTATTTGCCTTTGTTCAAGGATGCCACAGAGGTATTTGGTGTCACCCTTGTTTTAAATCAATTGCCTTGCTAGTTTCCCTCCCTGAAATCTCTGCCAGTCCAGCAACACTGTTCTTCCAGTTCTGGCCTTTTGCATGTCCCTGGCTGTCTTGACTTCTTGCCTTTAGCTGCTAAGGCCCTAAGCTCTGGAATTCCCTCCCTAAACCTTGCTACCTTTCTCCTCTACCTTGAAAATGCTTCTTAAAACCTACCTGCTTGATCAAACTTGTGACCACCTGTTTTTAGGAGTTGTGATGTTAGCCGAATTATACTTGGAATATTTTACTGCCTTAAATAAATACGAACAGTTGTGTTTCACCACCTCTTTGAGGATTGTAGAAGTGTCTCTCTTTTAGCTCATGACCAATTCTGTTATCAAGGAGCAGTGCATAAAAGTCTGAATTCCCTCATTTCCTTTCCATATATTTTGGAATCTGAGTGCCTTTTTCTACACATCACGTCTCTTCCCCTGACTCTTGCAGTCATGTGCAGTCCTGATCCTCTGCAGTCTTGTCAGCCATTCCACTCCACCCAGCTTGTGTAGCCCTGACTCTCCTGCTGTCTCTGATCAGCATGTGTTGGTATGTCTCTGTGAGTTGTTTTTGCTGCTTACTGTGTTGTGTCACTGTACTAAGTCTTCAGGAATGGGTCACCAAACCAAATTAATTGCATGTGGGTATGACAAGGGCACAGAGTTGGCAGTTTCTTAGTCATGATGTGGAGATGCAGGTGTTGGACTGCGGTAAACACAGTAAGGAGTCTCACAACACCAGATTAAAGTCCAACCAATTTATTTGAAAGTAAACCCACGAGCTTTCGGAAACACTGTTCCTTTGTCAGGTTTGTGGAAGAACCAACAAGCTTTCGGAAACACTGTTCCTTTGTCAGGTGTGTGGAAGAACCAACAAGCTTTCGGAAACACTGTTCCTTTGTCAGGTTTGTGGAAGAACCAACAAGCTTTCGGAAACACTGTTCCTTCGTCAGGTGTGTGGAAGAACCAACAAGCTTTCGGAAACACTGTTCCTTCGTCAGGTGTGTGGAAGAACACACCTGACGAAGCAGGTGTGGGAAAGCATGTGGGTTTACTATCAAATGAACTGGTTGGACTTTAACCTGGTGTTGTGAGACTTTTTACTGAGTTTCTTAATGGCAGGCAATGTGGGTCGAGAATTAATCACCTTCTCTGTTCAGTACACAAAATAACAGATTCTCTCAGGCAAGGTCAGACTGGCTTTGTGGACACTGAAATTAGCACTTCACTAAGGAGAGGGATGATGCAAACTTCCTGGTTTCAGAGGAGTGTAAAATATTACAAAAAACATACAATAAACATTGAGAGAGAGAAAGTGAGGCAGCATGGTGGAACAGTGCTGCCTCACAGGCTAGGGACCCGGGTTCAATTCCCAGCTTGGGTCACTGTCTGTGTGGAGTTTGCACATTCTCCTTGTGTCTGTATGGGTTTCCTCCAGACGCTCCGGTTTCCTCCCACAGTCCAAAGATGCGCGGGTTAGGTTGATTGGCCATGCTAAAATTACCCTTTAGTGTCAGGGGGACAAGGTAAATGCATAGGGTTTGGGGATGGGGCTGGGTGGAATTGTGGTTGGTGCAGACTCTATGGGCCAAATGGCTGCCTTCTGCACTCAGGTATTCTGTGATTCTAAGTACTGGATGGATTGACATCCTTGAAGATGGATAAGTAACCAGAGCTAAATGGATTATATCCCAGGCTGTTAAGGGAAGCCAGGGAAGAAATAGCAGATGCTCTGTGGGTAATTTTCAATCCGAACTAGTGCAGAAAACTGTAGGCCAATCAATCTGACTTCAGTATTAGGCTAATTGTCAGAATCAGTTCTGAAAAGCAGGATCACAGGTCACTCTGAAAGGTTCAAATTGATGTGGGATGGTTTTCTAAGGGGAACTTAACTAACTTAACAAGGTCGGCACGGAGGCACAATGGTTAGCGCTGCCAGGGACCTGAGTTCAATTTTGGCCTTGGATGACTGGAAGTTTGCATGTTCTCCCGGTGTCTGCGTGGGTTTCCTTTGGGTGCTCCGGTCCTCCCATGCCTGTGCACAGCCTGCTTGTGCACCCCTCCTCATTAGGCCCCCAACCTGTATGTGATATGTTTATAGCAAGTGTGCAAGCAGTGGTGGGTTTGTGTGGGTAGTAGCCTCCTTCCCTGGTTTTTATGACTGTTGATGTCAATATTGAATGTGTGTCAGGATTGAGCACGTGTGGGGTCAGAGAGAGTGTTTACGGAATCTGTGCTGCTGGCCAGAGGCCTACCTTTCCCTACATTCTGTATGCCCATTTGAATTTACATTATTGCAATTTTTTTATTTCTTTCAACTGTTCACAAGAAGAATACTTTAATGTTGAAATAAAGAGTAGAGATGAGGAACCAGGTGGGTATGACTCCTTTGTTACCTATCACCCAAATTCCTGAAGGATTGAATTTGATTAGAACTTGAACTTGTTGAACATTGAATGTGCTGGTTATTGACATTCTCTGTCAGGTGTAGCTGAAGTTAAATGTTTGGGTGTGTTCCAGGCCTTTTTGTTGTGAACTGCATGGAGTATGTGTTTTTGCTGCCATGTATTTGAATGCAGTGAGAGTCAATCCTGTATTTTGCATGATGATATCTGTTGTAGGTTTTGGTGAGCTTTGTATTTTGCTCTCAGCCTCAAAGTAAACTATTCACAGAGTTTCTGCTGAAAGGAGAAGCTGCTTATTAATGGGGGAGCATCTTGAATAGGCCTCTGTGTTCATCAAGGATGTAAAAGATGAAGTGACTGTTTTCCATGATAGAGGGTCACAGAAAGAAGGACTGTCAGATTACATAACAATGCTGTTAGAGGGAATTCCAGGATTTTGGCCCAGCGACAGTACAGGAACAGTGATATGTTTCCAAGTATGGATGATGAGTGACTTGGAGGGGGATCTCCAGGCAGTGGTGTTGCCAGATGTCTGTTGCTCTTGTCCTTCAAGATGGTAGTGGTCGTTGGTTTGCAAGGTGCTACCTCAGGAGCCTTGGTGAATTCTTGCAGTGCATCTTGTAGGTGGTGCACATGACTGTTAGTATTCATCATAGATGGAGAGATTGAATGTTTGTGGAAGAGGTAGCAGTCAAGTGACTACTCTGCCCTGACGGTGTTGGGGTTTTTAATTGTTGAGCTGCAGTGAGCTGAGATAGTAGAGAGTATCCTATCACACTTCAGACATGTAGATAGGGCACAGGCTTTGGTGAGTCGGGAGTTGGGTTACTCAAATCAGAATTCCTGGTCTCTGACCTGCTCTGGTAGCCACAGTACTTATATGCTAATCTGGTCAATGGTAGCCCCCAGGATCTTGATAGCGGAGGATTCAGCTATTGAATGCCAAAGGGTTATGGTTAGATTCTCTTTTGTTGGAGAAGGTCATTGCCTAGCACATGTCACTTATCAGCCTAAATCTGGATATTATCCAGGACTTGCTGCATTTGAACATGGACTGCTTCAATATCTGAGGGGTCATGAATGGTGCTGAACATTGTGCAGTCATCAGCGAACATCCCCACTTCTGACCTTATGATGGAAGAAAGGTAGTTGATAAAGCAGCTGAAGGTGGTTGTGCTAGGACACTATCCTGAGGAATCCCTGAAATGATACCCTGGAGCTGAGATGATTGATCCCCAACCATCATAACTATATCTTCCTTTGTGCAGAAATGCTGATGTTGGACTGGGATAGGCACAGTAAAAAGTCTTGCAATATAGGTTAAAGTCCAACAGGTTTATTTGGAATTGTGAATTTTTGGAGCACTGCTCCTTCCTCGGGTGAGTGGAGAGTTGCTTCCACAAACACGGCATATATAGAGACACAAATGCAAGATAATGGTTGGAATGCGAGATTTACAAGTACAGACAATGCAAGTGGAGGACGGATAAATCACAGGTTAAAGAGATGTGAATTGTTTCAAGCCAGGACAGTTAGTAGGATTTTGCAAGCTCAGGCAAAATGGTGGGGGGTACATGTAGTGTGACATGAACCTAAGATCCCGGTTGAGACCATCTTCATGTGTGCAGAACTTGGCTATCAGTTTCTGCTCGGCAATTCTGCATTGTTGTGTGTCTTGAAGGCTGCCTTGGAGAATCTTATCCGAGATCAGAAGCTGAATGCCCTTGACTGCTGAAGTGTTCCCTGACAGGAAGGGAACACTCCTACCTGGTGATTGTTGAGTGGTGTCCGTTTATCTATTTTCGTAGCATCTACATGGTCTCGCCGATGTACCATATCTCAGGACATTCTTTTTTACAGCTTTTGAGGTCAACAACTTTGGCCGAGTTGCATGAGTATGTACTATGTACCTGGTGGGCAGTGTTTTCACTTGTGATGGTGGTATCCATGTCAATGATTCGACACGTCTTGCAGAGGATGCTGTGGCGGAGTTCTGTGGTGTCATGACAGTAGTTTTTTGTTCTGAAGGCTGGGTAATTTGCTGTGAACAGTGGTCTGTTTGAGGCAGCACGGTTGTTTGAAGGCAAGTAGTGTCCTTCACAATATGGCGCTTCACTCATTGACAGTTCGGGTGCACCACAGCAAAAGATACTACGATAATGGATGAATGGACACCTGCATAATGATCACCAGGTAGGAGTGTTCCCTTCCTATCATGGAACACTGCAGCAATCAAGGGCATTCAGCTTCTGATCTTGGGATAAGCATTCTCCAAGGCGGTTTCATGACACACGACAACACAGAACTGCCAAAAAGAAACTGATAGCCAAGTTCCGCAGCGTGAGGATGGCCTCAACCAGGATCTTGGGTTCATGTCACACTACAGGTATCCCCCCACCATTTTTCCTAGACATGCAAAATCCTACTAACTGTCCTGGCTTGAGACAATTCACACCTCATTAACCTGTGATTATCCATCTCGCCACTCACATTGTCTGTACCTGTAAAGATTTGATTACCTGTAAAGATTCACATTCCAACTATTATCTTGCAATTGCGTCTCTGTCTATAAATGCTATGTTTGTGGACCCACCTCTCCACTCACCTGAAGAAGGAATTCTGAAAGCTCGTGATTCTAAATAACCTTTTGGTAACTTTAATCTGGTGTTGTGAGACTTCTTACTGTATCTTCCTTTATGCCAGGTACGACTCCAACTAGTGCAATGTTTTCCTCTCTGATTCCTATTGACTTGGGGCAGCATGGTGGAGGGTTAACGCAGTGGCAGTGGTTAGCACTGCTGCCTGGCAGTGCCAGGGACTCGGGTTCAATGCCAGCCTGGGATCACTGTCTGTGTGGAGTCTGCACTTTCTCCCCGGGTCTGTGTGTTTTTCCTCCGGATATTCCGGTTTCCTCCCATTGTCCAAAGATGTGCAGGTTAGGTTGATTGGCCATGCTAAATTTACCCTAGTGTCAGGGAGATTAGCAGGGTGAATGTGTGGGTTATAGGAACAGTGTCTTGATGGGTTGTGGTCAGTACAGACTCGATAGGCTGAATGGCAGCCTCCTGTACTGTAGGGATTCTATGTCTCCAGTTTTGCTAGGACTCCTTGATGTCATACTCGGTCAAATATTGCCTGGATGTCAAGGGCTGAGACTCCCTCCTTATCTCTGGAATCAGCTCTTTTGCCCCAGATTTGAACCAAGGCTGAAATTAGGTCAGGAGCTGACTGACCCTGACAGAGTCCAAACTGAGCGTCACTGAGCAGGTTATTGCTGAGTAAGTGCCTCTTGATAGCATTACTTTACTGCTGATCAGAAGTAGACTGATGGGGTGGTAATTGGCCAGGTTGGATTTGTCCTGTTTTACCTGTGCAATTTTCCACATTGCTGGGCAGATGCCAGTGCTTTGGCTGTGCTGGAACAGTTTCCCATGTTGTAAGGACATGGGAAACTGAACAAATCAAGATTCCATAAACAATCTGAGAAAAATGGTCAGATCATCTGCTCAGTTTCAATGAGGATATTGACTAGGCACCCAGGACAATTCCCAGTTGACCTTCAAAAAGCAGCATGGAATCTTCAATATTCATTGACCAGGTGAGTGGCTTAACACCACATCTAAAAGATGACCCTCTGACAATGTAGCGCTCCCTCAGGACTGGCCCTCTGACAATGCAGCATCCCTCAATACTGACCCTCTGGCAGTGCAGCACTCCCTCAGTGCTGACACTGTGACAACGCAGCACTCCCTCAGTGCTGACACTGTGACAACGCAGCACTCCCTCAGTGCTGACCCTCTGGCAGCGCAGCACTCCCTCAGTGCTGACCTTTTGGCAGCGCAGCACTCCCCCAGTGCTGACCCTCTGACAGTGCAGCACTCCCTCAGTACTGACCCTCTGACAGCGCAGCACTCCCTCAGTGCTGACCCTCTGGCAGCACAGCACTCCCCAGTGCTGACCCTCTGGCAGCGCAGCACTCCCTCAGTGCTGACCCTCTGGCAGCGCAGCACTCCCCCAGTGCTGACCCTCTGGCAGCGCAGCACTCCCTTGGGGGCAGAGAGGATGAGTACTGGTGGTCAGGGCGGTGAGGGGACTGAAATCAGTGTGGTAGAACAAAAAGTGATATCACAGCAAAAAATCGATTTTATTGGGTGGAGAACAAGCTAGCTGTTTAGTATTTATCCAATAAGTGTTTAAGGTTTATTCATTCCTAGGACCGATACTTTTGAAAATTGAAAATATATAAAAAGCACCGTTAAAAATTAATTTCGTTAAGTTATTGTTTAAAACACACTAAGAACAGGAAATTTGTCAAGGCCGCAACATGTTGGAACTCTTGGATAACATTGTGATCCAGGCAAGCATGTCTGCAGTAAGTGTTGGCAGCTTGAGGAACTTTGGCTCAGAGACATTGAATTGGAGGCTGAGCTGCAGCCACTATGGCACATCACGGAGGAAGAGACGTTTTGTTTCGGGAAGCAGTCCAGCTCTTAGGATAGGGTCTTCTGTTTGGAAAGTGGGCAGGGATAGGAGGATGTCACTGCAGGTGAGGAGGCGCAGACAGCAGAAGTGTTAGCCACTGAAATTATCCAACATTGTTTTGAGGCTCTCAACTTGTTTGAATGAGAGTGTGGGCTGCACTGACCATGGCACTGTGATGCATGAAAATATTCAATTGTGGGAAGCAAAAAAGGAATATAGTGGTAGTAGGTCTCAGTATAATGACTAGAACTGAAAGTCCAAATGGATGTGTTGTCTGTCCAGTATCAGGGTTTGGGACATCTGCTCTGGACTGGAGATGGTGGGAGGAGGAGAATCGCATTATCATGGTGTGGGTGCTGGTGTTAGTAATGTCCATGAGTTTTTTCAATATTTCCTGAATCCAATACTAGCTCATCCATTAGAAACAGTAGCAGTTAAAAGGAGAAGAGTGCTTCTATTGAGGTTATGTGATGTATGTGCTCTACTCACTCTGCTAGCTGCCACCTTCTGCTTTATGTTACCTATCTTGAAGCTGATGATCAGTATTCCAGTGGGAGGCCTGACAGGCCAGTGATAGGGTGGTGTTGAAGTACTGACTGAATGGAAAGATTGAAGATGTTCCCCATGTCTTGGTTTGATTCAAGGTTCCAAATGAAGCCAAACACTTCATTCCAATGTTGTTGGGATGTGTCCCAGCTTATCTCATTGTTAGCTGCTCATTATTTCAGCATGCACTGTACCAGTTTAGATGTGTGCTTTACACTACAGGATACACACAACACAGCATCAATCTCACCATATCTCCCAATAGAGCTGGTGCTGTGAATCAGTGCTAACCTCCACATTGGCCCCTGGAAAACTGGGATTGAACTGCCTGTTTTTGGAATGATTTATTTCTTTTTGAATTGTTTTTCTAAATGAGCACTAATTGTGATTTTGTGTGTCCCAGTATTTGGGCTAAATACTATAATGGAGATAATAACGGAAGCTGGAGTGGGTAGTGAAGGTGGGTCTCTGCATGGGCTGCATGCTCCTTTCCTCGAATGCTGTGCTTTCCTCATTGGGCTGCTTGTTTCTCTAATGCTCTGTCCCTCACATTGATGCTCCGTCCCCTTCCCATTGAGCCTCCCCTCCCCTCCACATTGACACCCCTCCCCGTCACGGTGACACTCCCTCCCGTCCCCCTCACATTGACATCTCCTCCCCTCCCTGCCACCATTGACAGCCCTCCCCTGCCCCTCACGTTGACGCCCCTCTCCTCCCCACCATATCGACACTCCCTACCTCTCCACCACATTGACATCCTGTCCCCACCCCTCACATTGACAGGCCCCTCCCCTACCCCTCACCTCGACGCCCCCTCTCGCTTGCATCGACGCCCCCTCTCGCTCGTATCGTTGCCCCACTCGCTCACATCGACGTCCCCTCTCGCTCACATCGACGCCCCCTCTCGCTCGCCTCGACGCCCCCACTCGCTCGCCTCGACGCTCCCACTCGCTCACATCGACGCCCCTCTCGCTCGCCTCGACGCCCCCTCTCGCTCGCATCGTCGCCCCCTCTCGCTCGCATCGTCGCCCCCTCTCGCTCGCATCGACGCCCCCTCTCGCTCGCATCGACGCCCCCTCTCGCTCGCATCGACGCCCCATCTCGCTCACCTCGACGTCCCATCTCGCTCGCATCGACGTCCCATCTCGCTCGCATCGACGCCCCCTCTCGCTCGCATCGTCGCCCCCTCTCGCTGGCATCGACGCCCCCTCTCGCTCGCATCGACGCCCCCTCTCGCTCGCATCGACGCCCCCTCTCGCTCGCATCGACGCCCCCTCTCGTCGCCTCGACGTCCCCTCTCGCTCACATCGACGCCCCCTCTCGCTCACATCGACGCCCCCTCTCGCTCACATCGACGCCCCCTCTCGCTCGCATCGACGCCCCCTCGCTCGCATCGACTCCCCTCTCGCTCACATCGACTCCCCCTCTCGCTCGCATCGACGCCCCTCTCGCTCGCATCGACGCCCCCTCTCGCTCACATCGACTCCCCCTCTCGCTCGCCTCGACGCCCCTCTCGCTCGCCTCGTCGCCCCCCTCGCGCACTCATCGACACCCCCCTCTCGCTCACATCGACGCCCCTTCTCGCTCACATCGACGCCCCTCTCGCTCACATCGACTCCCCCTCTCGCTCGCCTCGACGCACCCTCTCGCACGCATCGACGCCCCCTCTCGCTCGCATCGACGCCCCCTCTCGCTCACATCGACTCCCCCTCTCGCTCGCCTCGACGCCCCCTCTCGCTCGCCTCGTCGCCCCCTCTCGCACTCATCGACACCCCCCTCTCGCTCACATCGACGCCCCCTCTCGCACTCATCGACACCCCCCTCTCGCTCACATCGACGCCCCCTCTCGCTCACATCGACGCCACCTCTCGCTCGCATCGACGCCCCCTCTCGCTCACATCGACGCCCCCTCTCGCACACATCGACGGGCTCTCGCTCACATCGACGCCCCCTCTTCGCTCACATCGACGCCCCCTCTCGCTCACATCGTCGCCCCTCTCGCTCGCATCGTCGCCCCTCTCGCTCGCATCGACGCCCCCTCTCGCTCGCATCGACGCCCCCTCTCGCTCGCATCGACGCCCCCTCTCGCTCGCATCGACGCCCCTTCTCGCTCGCATCGACGCCCCCTCTCGCTCACATCGACGCCCCCTCTCGCTCACATCGACGCCCCCTCTCGCTCGCACCGACGCCCCCTCTCGCACGCACCGACGCCCCCTCTAGCTCACCTCGACGCCCCCTCTCGCTCACATCGACGCCCCTTCTCGCTCACCTCGACGCCCCCTCTCGCACACATCGACGCCCCCTCTCGCTCACATCGACGCCCCCTCTCGCTCGCATCGACGCCCCCTCTCGCTCACATCGACGCCCCCTCTCGCACTCATCGACGCCCCCTCTCGCTCACATCGACGCCCCCTCTCGCTCGCATCGACGCCCCCTCTCGCTCGCCTCGACGCCCCCTCTCGCACTCATCGACGCCCCCTCTCGCTCACATCGACGCCCCCTCTCGCTCGCATCGACGCCCCCTCTCGCTCACATCGACGCCCCCTCTCGCTCGCATCGACGCCCCCTCTCGCTCACATCGACGCCCCCTCTCGCTCACATCGACGCCCCCTCTCGCTCACCTCGACGCCCCCTCTCGCACTCATCGACGCCCCCTCTCGCTCGCATCGACGCCCCCTCCTCGCTCGCCTCGACGCTCCCTCTCGCTCGCCTCGACGCCCCCTCTCGCTCGCATCGTCGCCCCCTCTCGCTCGCATCGACGCCCCCTCTCGCTCGCATCGACGCCCCCTCTCGCTCACATCCACGCCCCCTCTCGCTCGCCTCGACGCCCCCTCTTGCTCGCCTCGTCGCCCCCTCTCGCACTCATCGACACCCCCCTCTCGCTCACATCGACGCCCCTTCTCGCTCACATCGACGCCCCCTCTCGCTCACATCGACTCCCCTCTCGCTCGCCTCGACGACCCCTCTCGCACGCATCGACGCCCCCTCTCGCTCGCATCGACGCCCCCTCTCGCTCACATCGACTCCCCCTCTCGCTCGCCTCGACGCCCCACTCGCTCGCCTCGTCGCCCACTCTCGCACTCATCGACACCCCCCTCTCGCTCACATCGACGCCCCCTCTCGCACTCATCGACACCCCCCCTCTCGCTCACATCGACGTCCCCTCTCGCTCACATCGACGCCACCTCTCGCTCACATCGACGCCCCCTCTCGCTCACATCGACGCCACCTCTCGCTCACATCGACGCCCCCTCTCGCTCACATCGACGCCCCCTCTCGCTCACATCGACGGCCTCTCGCTCACATCGACGCCCCCTCTCGCTCACATCGACGCCCCCTCTCGCTCACATCGTCGCCCCCTCTCGCTCGCATCGACGCCCCCTCTCGCTCGCATCGACGCCCCCTCTCGCTCGCATCGACGCCCCCTCTCGCTCGCATCGACCCTCTCGCACTCATCGACGCCCCCTCTCGCTCACATCGACGCCCCCTCTCGCTCGCATCGACGCCCCCTCTCGCTCGCCTCGACGCCCCTCTCGCACTCATCGACGCCCCTCTCGCTCACATCGACGCCCCCTCTCGCTCGCATCGACGCCCCCTCTCGCTCGCATCGACGCCCCCTCTCGCTCGCATCGACGCCCCCTCTCGCTCACATCGACGCCCCCTCTCGCTCACATCGACGCCCCTCTCGCTCGCCTCGACGCCCCCTCTCGCTCGCATCGTCGCCCCTCTCGCTCGCATCGACGCCCCCTCTCGCTCGCATCGACGCCCCCTCTCGCTCACATCCACGCCCCCTCTCGCTCGCATCGACGCCCCCTCTCGCTCGCATCGACGCCCCTCTCGCTCGCATCGACGCCCCCTCTCGCTCGCATCGACGCCCCTCTCGCTCACATCGACGCCCCCTCTCGCTCACATCGACGCCCCCTCTCGCTCATCTCGACCCCCTCCTCGCACTCATCGACGCCCCCTCTCGCTCGCATCGACGCCCCTCTCGCTCGCATCGACGCCCCCTCTCGCTCGCCTCGACGCCCCTCTCGCTCGCATCGTCGCCCCCTCTCGCTCGCATCGACGCCCCCTCTCGCTCGCATCGACGCCCCCTCTCGCTCACATCCACGCCCCCTCTCGCTCGCATCGACGCCCCCTCTCGCTCGCATCGACGCCCCCTCTCGCTCGCATCGACGCCCCCTCTCGCTCACATCGACTCCCCCTCTCGCTCGCCTCGACGCCCCCTCTCGCTCGCCTCGTCGCCCCCTCGCGCACTCATCGACACCCCCCTCTCGCTCACATCGACGCCCCTTCTCGCTCACATCGACGCCCCCTCTCGCTCACATCGACTCCCCTCTCGCTCGCCTCGACGCACCCTCTCGCATGCATCGACGCCCCCTCTCGCTCGCATCGACGCCCCCTCTCGCTCACATCGACTCCCCCTCTCGCTCGCCTCGACGCCCCCTCTCGCTCGCCTCGTCGCCCCCTCTCGCACTCATCGACACCCCCCTCTCGCTCACATCGACGCCCACCATCTCGCACTCATCGACACCCCCCCTCTCGCTCACATCGACGCCCCCTCTCGCTCACATCGACGACACAGTGAGCACGTGA